>ML806423.1:51021-112205 GCA_009831015.1 Picea engelmannii
TGGTATATCTATAAATCATCGGAAGTTTTTCTCATCATCATCGTTCACAGCATGGAGCTGGAGTAGCATCATCATCCTCATCAGCATGAGGTTGAAGTAACATCATCATCTTCTTTAGCATGAGGCTAAAGTAATATCATCAACATCTTTAGCATGAAGCTAAAGTAACATCATCATCTTCAGCATTAAAGTTGAAATAACATTATCATCATCATCTTCAACAAGAAGTTGAAGTGGCATCATCATCATCATCTTCAACAAGAAGCTAAAGTGGCATCATCATCATCATCTGCATCAACATGGATTAGTATAACACTAATACATCATCATCATCATCAATAACAACACAAGGTTGATACAACATCAACAACAACAATATCACAGCACAAAGGCTGGAGCATCATCAACATCAACACTAGGATGGAAATCTTCAGCATGAAGCTGGCATCTCAACAACATTAGCATGAAGTTGGAAATCTTCAGCATGAAACTAGCATCTCAACAACATCAGCACAAGGCTGGCATCTCAACAACATCAGCACAAGGTTGGCATCTCAACAACATCAGCACAAAGCTGGAAATATTTAGCACGAGGCTGGCATCACAACAACATCAACACGAAGCTGGAAATCTTCAACACTAGGTTGGCATCACAACAACATCAACACAAAGCTGGAAATCTTCAGCACTAGGCTGGCATCACAACAACATAAGGACGAAGCTAGAAATCTTCAGCACTAGGCTGGCATCACAACTACTCCCCCTTTCGAGGGAGGTCCTTTCGGACTACACCAAGCTGATCTCGAAAGTGCTCAAACTTTACACTAGATAGAGGCTTGGTGAACACATCAACAACTTGTTCATCCATGCTAACATACTGGAGCCTTATGGCTCGTCTTTGCACCATATCACGGATGTAATTATATCAGATCTCTATGTGTTTTGACTTGTCATGGAACACAGGGTTCTTTGTCATCTTTATGCAACTCTGGTTATCACATAGGATCACGGTTACTTCCATCTCCAGATCGAATAGACCTGCCAACAACTTCCGAAGCCATATGGCTTCACAACTGGCGAAACATGCAACAATGTATTTCGCTTCTGCCGTGCTCGGAGCAATGTTGAATTGCTCCCTACTCTGCCATGAAGTCATGGCTGACCCCAGACTGAAACAACATCCTGAAGTGCTCTTTCTGTCAGAGACACTTCCGGCCCAATCTGAATCGGTATAACCACTCAGTCTGAAGTCATGATCTCCATCATAACTAAGACTACAATATAACGTACCCTTAAGGTATCTCATCACATGTTTTGCATCATCAAGGTGAACACGTTTGGGTTCTACCAAATACTGACTCAAGGAAAAACATATATGTTGGCCTGATATTCGTCAGATACATCATCGAACCAATAACAGAGTAGCATCAACCAATTCTGATGAGGTATCTACCAGGAGCTTTGAATTCGTTTCCATGGGTGTGTACATGGATTTACATTTCAACATGTCAAACCTCTTCATTATTTTAACTGCATACTTCCCTTGGTTAAGGAAGATCTTCTCTAGGCTCTACCAAACTTCAAGACCTAATAGATAATGCATTAGGTCTTTCATCAAACTTTGTAGTGAGCTTCTTCTACAATCTATGATGAGCTTTTCTTCATCTTTGTCAAGACTGCATAATCTACATATAGTAGCAACATCATTGGCTCATCATTCATAACCTTGAGGTTAAGGTTAGAATCAACTTTACTCTTGGTAAAGCCCAAGCTCGTTAGGAAATTGTCGATTCTGCCATATCAAGCTCTAGGAGCTTGCTTCAACCTGTATAGATCCTTCTTCAACCTGCAGACCTGAGTCTTTTTTATTTTCATCTTCAAATCAAATTTTCACATTACATTGTACCAATCTGGTACACTTGCTTAGCTGCAACTCAATCTGCACAATCATGTGCTAGCTCTATGTGCTCTCTGCAAAGCACTATCTATCTCACTGCTTGAGAGTATGTCCTCTCCTCTTTCTGCAACTGTTCCTTTTGGAACTGGGACTTTGCACCTGCAGCTGCTCTGAGGCTGAGAATTACTGCTTCATCCTTACTATGGCTGCTGAAATCTGTGAGTAACTCCTCTTATTCTATGACAACAACAACTTCATCTGAAACTGGGAGTGGCTCAATAACTGATACTGAAGGTAGCTCTTCTTCTTTCATGGAGGTAACTCTATCTTTTATCATAGACATGTCTCCATGACCTAATGTAATGCACCAACTGCCACTCAATTTTAGATAGGGGGATTGCTCCCCCTGCATCTCATACTATATATGAATCATGGTTGTTCTAGTTGTCTTCATAAATACTGGAACTATTTCTTCAATTACTGGAGTAAGTGTCTCGTCATAGTCTTCTCCCTCTTGCTGGGAGAATCCTCTGGACACACATCAGGATTTGTACATCTGCAACATGCTTGATCTGTATAGATCAGTCTTGGAAGTCAATACTAACTTCTCTTCTAGTCTCACGGAAGAATCGATATCCTAGTCTTTCTGACTGGCTTCCTTCTCTGTTACTGAAACAAAGGGAATCTTCCAGGAGATTTCATATCTCCTCTGAAGCTATGATCTAGTCTTTTCATGGCATTTGTCTCACAGTCTTGGAAGTTGTCTCTTCATCTGATCCTTTCTGAGATCAGCCTTATCCTTGATTTCTTCTGAGTCTACAAGGACTTCGTCATCACTTACAAGGAATACTTGGTGTTGAATATCAAGTCTAAATATAAAAGGCTGAGTCAAACTTCAAGTGAATTATGCTTCCTGTCAAGGTGGCTTCATTGACCTTTGAACACTTCTGCTGTGAGCTCTTGTTCTAATGTTCGGTCATCTTTGGAGCCTTCTGCTCCTTACAATCAATCTCCATATGAGATACTCTGGATCTCAAAAATAGCTTCTTCTTCGTCTTCTTTGGTACATGGATGTATACCGTCATGTATACAACTTGGATAGTTTGCTTCATGTCTCATTGTGTTGCCTTCTGCAACCTTCACTATAGTTTCCTCAAGGTTATTACCTGTGACCTGAAACAGTGTCAACAAAACAACAAGCAAGAATAATACTCTTTTGATGATAGTAATAAAACAATAACMCGAATAATCGTCACAGTGGATCCTTTAGAGATTTCACTTGTGACCTGTCTAATACAAAGATCAAAAGTAAGAAATACAATACAAAATGAGGTCAACACTCTTCTAGTTTTGTGAGCAAACATTCCTCCATGGTAACCTGGAATCAACACAAGAAGTTTCTCCTAGAGGAGATGTTAGTTGTATCTGGTAAATGATTACATTAAGCATTTATCTCAATATGCTCACATGCTACCAAGTATAATACTTTTCAAAGACTGCGACCTCGACTATAGTGTTTACTTGTAAAGGGGTAGTTATCAACTTTGTCATGTGCAACTTTGGATCTTATCAACTTAATTAATCAAACCTGGAACCTGAAGTCTTGTCGTCAAGAATGAGTGTGTTGCTTTTCTTCCAAGTCTCCTTCACTCAAGATGACAAGTGCTTTCTTCAACCCGTCTTCTGTACTAGGACAATATGTTATCTTTATAGAAGGTTGGGTTAGAGAATAAACTCTATGATCTCAACTTTAATCCATCTAATACCTTGACTTTAATTTTGACCAAAGGTTAGTATGGTGCAACCTAGATCAAAATAATGTTATAACAAATGGATGCATATCAGAATAATCAAACCTGGGTTGCATTATGCCTCTAAATGTGTTGAATCTTGAGATCCTTATGGATCTATGGCAAGAGATCCCTTCTCCTACAAATACCCTTTAAAGCTTAACAGTTTAAACATATGTGAGTACATGCCTTTGATAGCATTTGCAGGTAGTGGCACCATCTTGTAGCAACGGTAATAATTACCAACCCTTATAAAACTTGAAGGGTGATTGCAACTGGTACTGCAACTGATACTTAAACTGATACTGCAACTGCAACTAATTCTGAAACTGTAACTGCAACTGCAACTGCAACTTAGGGTTTTATGAGGAAACCCTAATTTTTCAAACTTCAAATTTTGAAATTCTGATCCACGGGCTAGATGCGCTGAGCTGAGGTGAGTAAGCTGTTGCAGTCAGATTTCTGAAAATCCAAATTTTAACCCTTGAAACTGAGCTTGCGGAAATTTGGACTGGTACTTCTGGTACTTGTTCTGGTTTCCTGGTTTTCTGGTACTTCTGGTTTTCAGGTACTAGTGAAAACTAGGGTTTAACTTTCCGGAGTTCTATCCATTGAAAAGATGCGCTCAAGATGCTAAAAACTTCACTAGGTTAGGGCACACTTTTCTAGATGGTTTTTAGGCACAACTTTTTTTCCAACAAAAAGCCCTAATTTTCTTGTACGACAAAAATGACGTTTTTCTTTATCCAGTGAAAGATGCTCTCTTCATTTTAGCTCTGAAACCATGTTAAGTTTTGAGCTATTATTAGGTTTCTTTTCAATTTACTAGATAACAATAGCATAGGTAGGATCATTGAGAGAAACACAATCACAAGATACACGACATTTATCTTGGGAAACCCTCATGGGGAAGAGAACCCAACAAAAACTTCCTTAATATAGATAGTCAATACAATTCCAAGACAATAAACCAAACACTAGAGAATATCCAACACTGAGCAATGCGCCTCTCTCTCTTCCTTCTTCTGACAACTGGCAACTGCAACTTCCTTCAAACTTGTGCACTAGATGAGTGAGCTGAGCGAGTGTACAAATGAGGCACTGGCTTCTTTTATTTATACAAACTGGCAGGTGCTGAAAATGTGTCTCTTCATTGGGTAGGGCCGACTTGTCTTCTTAGTGGTTAAAACCACTTTAATTAGCCCGGGGGCCGACTTCTCAATTTGCATACTATATTTAGGGTTTGACCAATCCGCAAAAGGGGATTTGGTCAATTACAATGCCCGACATGATCAATCCACAAAAGGGGATTTGATCTATGAATAAATGACCCAAATAATAATAATAATAAGTAGAATACTCTTTGCAGTTACAATATTTCAACACATATCTCTATCTCACTGCGTCTCACATGAGGACCACACTCACTAGTGCTCAGCCACTAGGATCACGTTCACCTGTGCTCATCCACAGACACGTCCACTCAACAGATCTTCTTTCCCACTGCATTACACAAGAGAGTCATCTGGAGTTCATCATCTCAATTCTCTGCTCAGAGGAGGCTAATACATCATCTTCATTTCTGTCTCATGACGATGCACCCAGCTCTATAGGAATTCACACGTTCACCTTGTGCTCAGCCACAGGCACGTCCAACTTAACAGATCTCCTTTCTCACTGCGTTACATAGGAGAATCATCTGTAGTTCTTCTCAACTCTCTGTAAGGAGGAGGCCATCACTACGTTCCAGCTCTATCTTAGATAGGAACCACACACCCATCTCAGGGGCTCTCTCTCAGGTCTATGTCCTGGAGGATGTCTCATGCAGCTGTAATCATCAACATTTTATTGGGCAGCTCGTGATTCTCACTTGTTATCAGCAGATCTTCAAGTTATTGGCAGAGCCTTCAATGATGAAATTAGTTTAGGACAAACAACTTTCTGAAACCTCCCTTAAAACCACCAGGAACCTATTGGGTATGGCCAAGATGTCCCCATGTCCCTGATGAAGTCCGCGGCAAATTCAGAACATTACGTAAGTGTCCCTAGGTCCCCGAATGCTGGAATGATTGGTACACGGTTTTTTTGTGGGGGGACACTTCCCCATGCAACATAGGTATTGGGTTATCTTTTATCATTTGGTGATTATACTTGCCTGGGTTATTATGTTAATCACATATTGATTATAATGCCCAATATCTTTCTCTAACATATATCTGAGCATGTTTTTATAACACTCTTAAGTCACTCATCTCTCAGAATCAGAGTCCTTTCAAGTGTAGTTTTTTAAAACTTCATGTCTGCAAATGTTGGGTTTGTGTTTGAGTAGAATTTGTGTTCACAAAAACTTCTATATAAAAAATGTCAAGTACACTCGGAACATATTGATTCACTAAATGACCATTTCAAATGATAGACATAAACATCAAATGATACATGCAAAACTAATTTTAATTGACTCGTAACTGAGCACTAAATATGCCGTAATTTAAAAAGAAAAAGATGATAAATGATAAGCATGATTCTCAACTGTCATTCCATTTTTCCCCTTTTTCCTTTGAAACATTATAAAATATGTTCATGGTACTAAAAAGAAAGAAAAGGAATCTAGTTTTCAGTGAGTGACATTTTTACTTTGAATTATGCATGCTCTGTTTTCTTTGGACGGGCCTATCTAATATCTATAGCCTGTATTGTGTGTTTTAACTTTTAATTAGCGATATGCTTGTATTAGGCTAGTAAGAGTCAGGCTCTCAGGGTCTATTTTATATTTTATATTTCTAGTAGAAAAAGAGGTGATTATTCTCCTATGGAGTAGACAGGTGCATCATGGGCTCATTCTAGCTGCATTCCTTGCTTCCATACTGCACCTGTCCCAGTTCATATTCATTATCGGTTGGTGGTCTGTGCATAGTGACTAGAATCAGTTTCTATGTGTTGTTTCATGAAGCTCTTAGTTTACTGTAGGAAATGTTTCTTATGAGTTAGTGAGTAATGAGATTCAAATTAATGGGTGAATTAGTTTTGAAGAATTTACCCCATTTTGATCATGGGCTAGATTTTTCGCTTTGAATGCTTCCTTCTCTCTTTTCTTGGGATGACCCTATCTATGGCCTTTATGATGTTTTTTAATTAACATTGAGCAATATGCATGTATAATGTTTGTAAGGTTAAGGGTTTATTTTCTATTTTGTATTTGTAGTAGAAAAAGAGGTCGTTATTCTTCTATAGAGTAGTTAGGTGCATTGTGGCCTCATTCTCACTGTATTCCTTGCATCCATCACCTGCCCCAGTTCGTATTCATTGCCAGTTGGTGGGATGTGCATGGTGACTAGTATTAGTTTCTATGTGTTGTTGCATGGAAGCTCTTAGTTTATTGGAGGAAATGTTTCTAATGAACTAATGAGAAACTAGATTTAAATGAACTGGTGAATTTTGGTTTTGATGAATCTATCCCATTCAGATCATGGGCTAGAAATTCAAATGTCTTGTTAGTTAGAGTGCTTATTAATTTATGTCATTTTTCCCAGGTTGGAGGTGACACAACGTCTTGCCCAAATCACACCATCAGACTTGGGTGGAAAGGCACAACCCCAAGATACCGAGAACAAGCTAGAGCAATGGCATATGTATTCCATGTTTGCATGCTCTTGCCCGCCAGACAATGGTGAAGGTGGCGGCGTTCCAAGTGCCAAAGTTCTATTTGATTTGATTTTTCCTTCACTAAAAAATGGTTCTGAAATGCAAATAGTAAGTGCAAGTGAAACATTTAACTGTACTGTTTCTGCATTGGTATTACATTTTAGCATGCTTATTAACTTGTTCTTTATCCAATCATTTCTTCTTTAAATCTCTCTTGACAAAAGAGAAGAGAAAGGTAGTGTGTTTGATTGAAACAAACACTTCTAGCTACATGCTTAGTAATTTTAAATATTGATATTTTTTTTAGCTTCTGATTTAAAAAAAAGGGGGTTCTTGCAAGTGCTTGGTGTTATATTGATTACATGATAAAAAGAACATTGCTAAATGGACTGTAGTTTCTATGGATAGATACACTTAATTCTTTGGGGTTGTAAAATTCTTAACCTTGGAATCTATGTAAATTTAGGATCTCTTGATCTTTATCCACATCCAACCAGTGTAGTATAGGAGTTTTGGGAAACTGTTTTAATAATTGTTTTCAAAATGGCAATATATTTTATTTGATGATATCGCTAACCTTTGTGCAGTATTATTCTACTTTAGCTCTGGGTCATTCACATTTGGAGGTTTGTGAAATCATGCTTAGTAAGCTTGCGTCCTTTCTGGAGGAAGTTGGTTCTGAAACAGAAACTAGAACGAAATGGAAGGTAAATTATATTCCTCAGGTTGTACATTGGTTGGGGATTTTTCCTTGGCACCCATTGGATCCTCACCTATTTTGTTCTTTTGGGCTTCCTATGATTGTATTTCTGATTCTCTAGTCATCTCTTCTCTCTTCCTGCTTTTTCCTATAGATGTTTTCTGTGCCACCTATGTATAGTTTTATATTTGTTCATTTGTAGTTCTTTCGGAGATGGTTTAGAATTCCCAGTGGTTAACTTAGCTTTGTACATTTTAGTCTCATTGACCAATTTTGGTCATTAGTGGACATGAATATTAAATTAGATAACTTTGTTTACTGCTTCCAACATGGACACAAGTTGGGAATTCAGTTATAATTGAGTGAATTTATTGTGCAGAATATAATTTAATACTTTTCCTTACTTGCAGAGTCAAAAGATCCGCCGCGAGGATTCACGAGTACATGTTGCAAATGTATATCGAATGGTTGCAGAGAATATATGGCCTGGCATGCTAAGTGGCAAGTCTGTATTGCGTATTCACTTCTTAAAGTTCATTGAGGAAACCATGAGACAGATTGTGTCTGCCCCATTGGAAAATTTCCAAGATATGCAGCCTCTGCGTTTTGCTTTAGCATCTGTATTGAGGTCGCTTGCTCCAGAGATGGTGAAGTCCAATTCTGAAAGATTTGACCCTAGAACACGTAAGCGCTTATTTGATCTTCTTTCATCATGGAGTGATGACACAAATAATGCCTGGGGTCAGGAGACTGCCATCGACTATCGGCGTGAGATTGAACGCTACAAGTCAACGCTGAACATGCGTACTAAAGGCTCAGTGGAACGGATCTCTATTGAGAAAGACATTAATGATCAGGTAGAATCAATCCAATGGGTTTCCATGAATGCCATGGCTTCTCTGCTGTATGGGTCATGCTTTGATGATAGTGCAAGAAAGATGAGTGGACGTGTTGTTTCCTGGATAAATGGTCTTTTTGTCGACCCACCACAAAGAATGCCATTTGGTTATTCACCAGCAGATCCTCGAACCCCTTCTAATTCCAAGTTTGGTGTGGGAGGAGCTTTTGAGGTGTCCCGCTCTGGAGGACGGGATCGACAGAGAGGAGGCCAGTCTAGGGTTATACTTGCAAAAACAGCACTAATGAATCTTCTTCAAAGTAACTTGGATCTTTTCCCAGCTTGTATAGACCAGGTACTTTCATAGGAAGATTTCCCCTTTCTTTTAAATTGTGATGTTTTATGCTGTTGATCTCATGAATGCTGAGGTTTTTACTAGATCAGAAAGTTGTTTCATTAACAGTGATTTTTGCTTTGGCATGGTTTAGCTAAAGGGGTAACTTGTATTACTTCTATGCAGTGCTACTCATCGGATTCATCAATTGCAGATGGGTACTTTACTGTCCTGGCAGAGGTGTACATGCGGGAACATCCAAAATGTGAAATACAGAGATTGCTAAGCCTTATACTTTACAAAGTAGTTGATCCCTCCAGACAAATAAGAGATGATGCATTGCAAATGCTCGAGACCCTGTCTATTAGAGAGTGGGCAGAAGAAGGTGAAGGTGCAGGTCGATATCGGGCAGCAGTTGTTGGCAGTCTTCCAGATTCTTATCAACAGTTCCAATATCAACTCTCTGCAAAGCTAGCAAAGGGGCATCCGGAGCTGAGTGAACTCCTGTGTGAGGAAATCATGCTAAGACAACTAGATGCTGTTGATATCATTGCTCAACATCAAGTATTGACGTGCATGGCCCCTTGGATTGAAAACTTGAACTTTGTCAGGCTTCTAGAATCAGGATGGAGTGAGAGATTGTTGAAGAGCCTTTATTATGTAACTTCACGTCATGGCGACCAGTTTCCAGATGAAATAGAGAAACTCTGGAGTACAATAGCAAGTAAATCGAAAAACATTATTCCTGTGCTTGATTTTCTGATAACAAAAGGGATTGAGGACTGTGACTCAAATGCCTCCGGTGAAATTAGTGGTGCTTTTGAAACCTACTTTTCAGTAGCTAAGCGAATAAGTTTATACCTGGCACGCATATGTCAACAGCAGACAATTGATCACTTGGTATATGAACTTTCACAAAGAATGCTGGAGGATCACATGGAACAAGTGAAGAGGCCAAATGATGGATTTATTGAGGCTGATCACATTAATCATGTGTTAGAATTTTCACAAGGTCCAATGCCAATTCAGATCTTAGATCAGCAACCACATATGTCTCCTTTATTGGTTCGAAGTTCTTTGGAGGGTCCTCTTCGAAATGCAAGTGGTAGTCTAAGTTGGAGAACAGCAACAGGTCGTAGCATGTCTGGTCCTCTTAACAGTATGTCTGAGTTGCATACAGGAAGATCTGGACAACTCTTTACAGGTTCCGGCCCCTTGATGAATATGTCGGGCCCATTAATGGGTGTGAGGAGCTCCACTGGTAGCCTCAAAAGCCGACACTTGTCAAGAGATAGTGGTGACTATTTTGTTGACACTCCCAATTCATTAGAAGAAATTCGGTCTAGCAATCCTGCTGTGACTGCAGGAGAATTGCAATCTGCATTACAGGGTCATCATCACTGGCTTTCCCGTGCTGATATAGCATTAGTTCTTTTAGCAGAAATAGCATATGAAAATGATGAAGATTTTCGTGGTCACCTTCCTTTGTTATTTCATGTCACATTTGTCTCTATGGATAGCTCAGAAGATATTGTACTTGAGCATTGCCAGCATCTTCTTGTAAACCTTCTATACTCGCTTGCAGGGCGGCACCTTGAGCTTTATGGTGTTGGGGATTATGGTGAAGGCGAGTATAAACAACAAGTAGTTAGCTTAATTAAATATGTCCAGTCAAAGAAAGGCAGTATGATGTGGGAAAATGAAGACATGACTTTAATTCGCACAGAACTTCCAAGTGCTGCATTATTATCTGCACTTGTACTTAGTGTTGTTGATGCAATATTTTTCCAAGGTGATCTTCGGGAGCGTTGGGGAGGAGAGGCACTAAAGTGGGCTGTGGAATGCACTTCCAGACATCTGGCTTGTCGCTCACATCAAATATACCGTGCTTTACGCCCAAGTGTAACGAGTGATACTTGTGTATCATTGTTGAGATGCTTGCATCGATGCTTTAGCAACCCAACCCCACAGGTTCTGGGTTTCATTATGGAGATATTGTTGACTTTACAAGTAATGGTTGAGATTATGGAACCAGAGAAGGTTATTCTATATCCACAATTGTTCTGGGGTTGTGTGGCTATGATGCATACTGATTTTGTTCATGTGTACACACAAGTTTTAGAACTTTTTTCTCGTGTAATTGACAGATTATCATTTCGAGACCGTACAGCTGAAAATGTGCTGTTATCCAACATGCCTAGAGATGAATTTGAAAGCAACCAGCAAGATAAGGATTTAGGTAGGCTGGATTCAAAAGGTTTTGACAGTCATAGACATGCCGAAATTGGAACAGAAACAGGAAAGGCTCCAACTTTTGAAGGAGTTCAGCCATTGGTACTAAAAGGCCTTATGTCAACTGTCAGTCATGCTTCAGCTATTGAAGTTCTCTCCCGAATAACGCTGCAGTCATGTGATTGCATATTTGGTGATTCTGAGACAAGGCTGCTTATGCATATTGTTGGTTTGCTTCCCTGGCTCTGTTTACAACTTCAGAAGGAAAAGGACCCCATTCTGGGTTTCGAGTCTCCACTGCAGCAACAATATCAGAAGGCTTGTTCTGTTGCTATGAACATTTCACACTGGTGCAAGGCAAAAGGTCTAGATGAGCTTGCATTTGTATTTTCTGCATATGCTGAAGGTCAGATTATAACAATTGAGGACCTGTTGAATCGTGTATCTCCTCTCCTTTGTGTGGAATGGTTTCCTCGACACTCTGCTCTTGCATTTGGGCACTTACTTAGACTTCTAGAGAAGGGTCCAGTAGAATATCAGCGAGTAATTTTGCTTATGCTCAAAGCCCTTCTTCAGCACACTCCAATGGATGCAGCACAAAGTCCACAGGTATATGCGATTGTGTCCCAGTTGGTGGAGAGCACTCTATGTTGGGAAGCATTAAGTGTGCTTGAATCTCTTTTACAAAGTTACAGCAGCCTTCCAGGCTACCCAATTGATATAGGGAGTTCAGAAAATGGGCATTTTGCCAATGAAGAGAAAACAGCTGCTGCTCTTGCCTCACAAAGTTCCTTCAAAGCTCGCAGTGGTCCACTGCAGTACTCAGCTGGCTCTGGAGGTGTGGTGCCTAATGCAGCAGTTGTACAAAGCAATATTGAGCTTTCTTCTAGGGAGGCTGCATTGCAGAATACAAGGTTAGCACTTGGACGAGTGCTTGATACATATGGTCCAGGAAGAAAGAAAGACTACAAGCGGCTTGTTCCCTTTGTTGCTAATATAGGGCATCCAAATGGGACAGGCCAACAACAAACCCAAAGACAAGGATGAAGGGTGTGCACATTAAATGGGCATTACCTTGGTGGGAACAAATGAGACTTGTGAAGGTTTGTGATAATGGTTATTTCCACTTTTGAACTGCACCAGCTAAAGGCTATTTGCATGACTACAACTTAGAATATGTCTGCACATTCTCCAAATTGTGTGTTTGCTGACATACTATAGGGTTTGCAGATGACTTTTTTTGTCAGAGATATATATCAGTTGAATTGGATATTTTCTGGCCAGTAAGCACTGAGCAGATTAGGTAATGTCTTCATGAGATTGGGTGTATAATTGACGATGGTGTTGGAATGAACTTACTGAAAGGTGCAACCTTCATTGAGTTAGCTATTGGTGGTAATGTCAAAAAGTTTGGTAACAAAAGCTGCAACAGTTAATTGACCATACATACATTGTAGCTTTACCTGTGTCATAAGGTCATTAGTTGAAAATTTACCATGAAAACATTCAGCATGATTAAGCATCTTAAGCACACCAGACTCTATCTGGAGACTTGTTTGTAAGCAAGTAAATTACATGCCTTGTTAATTAGTGATTTTCATTTCATCCCTCTGCTCTGTTCGCAAGCTAATGGAGTTCTTGAGGTGAAGCATTTTTTTGTGTTCCTATTCCTCTTATTATGAGTTCAATTTGAATTTTTTGCAGATTTCTGAGAATAATTTTTGTATTTCACAGTGGAAGGATTAAATAATTTATGATATGGTATAAACATGCTACTCTCTCGAGGAGGTAAAATCCAAGTTATCAGAACCAGAGCCCGAACTGGCCAATGTTCAGATAAGGGACCAGACAGGGACCGGGCAGAAAAATGGGTTGAATAACTGATCGACTAAGAATGGAAAACCTGGTTGAAGGATCAGAATTTCGTTATTTTTCCTTGATGGCATACGGGTCGGCTTGGGGGGTTGAGGGCTGATCCATATCAGCATTGGCCTAAACCCCAGTTCCATGAACCAGCCTACCTGTCCGATTTGGCACCTAGTTTGGCTCCTCTGCAGTATGAACCAGTTTGTTCTGGCGGTTCCGATAGCCTGGTGTAAAATAAGGTACACTGCATCATGAACTAAATCTTGTTGATTTTATTTGTTATTAACTGGTATGTTTGATGATTTGAATAAATCTTGTTCCTATCCTTGGGATCCTTATGGTGCAAGGTATAGTTCCTTGAGCTTCATAGGTGTTGCACATGCCCTTGTCCATTTTTGGTTTCAAGGATTTCCAGTGTATAAATGATATTCTTTATTTTTTGGAAAATTGCTGCTTATATTAACAGAAAATGTGGTACACAAACAATATGCAGACAAGCACAAGACTACCTAAAGGTGAATGGAAGAGTCTTTTTGTGTCCCGACTCTCACTGCATCTCAACTGCACAATCTCTCACATCCATTAGTAAAACAGAGTTATTGCATCTGCCATCTCTGTGTAGGATTGGTGGACCCAATCCGGATCTGTCATGGAGGTGTATCCCTTGGAGAAGGAAATGGATCCTGCCCCATGAAATGGATCCCGATTTTTTGAAATGGAATTTGCCTTGTTAATTAGTTGTTTTTGTTTCAGCCCTCTGGTCTGTTCGCAAGTTAATGGAGTTCTTGAGGTGAAGCATTTTTAACATCTTCCTATTCCTCTTATTATAACCTCAGTTTCAGTTTTTTTGCAGATTTCTAAGAATAAATTTTGTATTTCACAATGGAAGAATTAAATAATTTACAATATTGTCTAAACTTGCTAATATCTCGAGGTGGTAAATCAAAGTTATCAGAACTAGAGCTGGAACTGGTCGAGGTTCAGATAGGGGACCAGACAAGAACTGGGGGGGAAACTGGGTTGAAGAACCAATCAACTAAGAACGGAAAACCTAGTAGAAGGACTGGAATCTTGTTATTTTTCCTTTCATGTGGGTGGGCTTGGAAGGTTGAGGGCTGATCCATATTGGCACTGGCCTGAACCAACTGGTTCCATGAACCAGTCTACCTGTTTGGTAAGGAACCTTGTCTGGCTCCTCTGCAGTGTGAATTGGTTTGTTTTGGCGGTTTCGATAGCCTTCTGTAAAATAAGGTACACTGCATCAGGAACTAAGTCTTGTTGATTTAGTTGTTATTAACTGGTATGTTTGATGATTTGAATAAATCATGTTCCTATCTTTATGATCTTTATGGTGCAAGGTATAGATCCTTGAGTTTTATAGGTGTTTGATCCAAGATGGATCATTATATAATTTGTCATCTATTTTGGTACTTTCTTGGAGGAAAGACTAGAGCTATTGCCTTGTAGGGCCCATTTTAGGGTCAGGTCCCACTTTGGTGATTTGGAGTCCAGAACCTTCCGAAGCTCATTTGAGGCCTTAAATGGCCATTTTTGGGGTCAAAACTTTGTAGACAAAGTTCCTATCCTCTCGATGTTGTGCTACACATTGACATCTTTCCAATGGCGCAGAATTCAACTCAATTGGAGTTTGTATGCGGAAGTTATGTCTTTTGCAAGTTGACCTATCCTGTTGACCATCATGGTATTAAGTGGATGCCACATCAACTTCCATTACTCACACATGTGGAGCTAGTCACATGTGGACAGTCAAGAAGATTCTAGAAGGTCCAAAAACCTAAACCTAATTGGGAGTTGAGGCATGCAAAAACCCTAACCCTAGCCCTAGATGAATATCAAGCTATGTTAAATACTGGGATGCTAGGAAAGGAAGGGGTTCCATTCTTATTATTTTGTTTATTTTTCCATAGTTGAGCAGAGCATTTGGGCGGTGGGATTTTGGTGTAGAACAAAGGAAGTAGAAGATCTTGTTGCAACCATATGGCCATAGTGTCTATGGCAACTCCACAATGAGTGCCCCTTTCTTTGTATTTGCATTTCATAATTGAGAAGAAAAAATCAAGGCATAGGCCTCATCTTCTAGTAGGGTTTTTCTCGTTTCGGGTTTTCAAGGTACATCTTGTGTTCTTTGTGTGGATGGTGCGCTATTTACTTAGCTTCTTCCATTTCAGTGTTTGTATGTTAAGCTAGTAATTTTAAAATCTGAAATCTAAAGTAAAACACTACATAATTAGAGATTGCAGAATATTGTAAGATTTGTTGTGACACACTATTCGAGTGGAATATCCACGACAACTTACATATAAGTGTTGCATATACCCTTGGTCATTTTCGGTTTTGTTATCACATTATTTGTACTTGTGCAAAGCCCTCCACAAGATCCCAATCTTGTGTAACAATTGGAAGTTTCTACCACTGTCACCTAAGTAGATACTTCGCTCGTTTTAGTGATGAAAGAAGGTCCAACACATGGGAGTCTTCCCTGGTGACCTCAAGGGATCAAATAGCAAGATTAACCAAGCCTACAGCCCCCTATCTTGGTCACCTAAATGTTAGGTCTAGGTCTAGTAGAGGTAGGGAACATAACAAGGTAATTGGTTCACCTGTACGAGACAATACACAATCCAAAGCATAATATAAACAATTGCCAAGCTATATAACTCATTAATGACCTTTTAGACACTAGATAAGCAAATAAACCAATTACTGTTGCAAATGACAGCAAAGGCAATGTATAACAGCTATTAATCTTTTGTAACAGCAATAGGAAAAAGTACCCAGAAATATAACAATTTAGCATATAAATTAAGCCTTCAACATGTGCAACAACATCCAATTGCTAGATTTGAATTCCGAGTATCTTTAGACACTATTCCAGTAAGTATGCAGCAATTAAAGTAAACCCTAGTGGCTGTAGCAAACTTTTATAATATCAGCAATACATATCATTTGTTTTCTAGGGTTAGAGCTAGTAGGGTTCGTCAAATCGATTTAGGGGAGAGAATGCTAAGTCTAAGAATGTTTTCACCACAAAGAGAGTTCTAGACTAGTGTTGTTGTCTTTTCTAGGGAAAATGGAGTCAAGCATGAAACACATGAAGGGAGACTTAGACAATCAAGAAGAATGAGTTTCAAACCATAAGGTGTAAAACCTCTTGGGTCTTCGGAGTTAAATCTTCAACAAATTGATTTCTTGGGTTCAAAGCCTCTTGGGCCCTAGATGTCCTTTTCTCTCTTCTAGATGACCTAGGTCAAGGATCAATTGACTAAGATCAAAACCTTAAGGTGCAAAGCCTCTTGGGCCTTAAGCCTTTGAATCTTAGCAGGAGACTAGGTCTCTTAATGCCTTCACCGATCTTGGACAAACAAAAGTATTAAAGGAGAGAAAGACTTGTCTCCTTCCTAGGGTTTTACTAGGACAAAGTAGCATGCAACTTGATAGCAATTAACAATTATACCATGAGAAAACACATAAACTTAAAGCAATCACTTACTTATCCAAGTCGCTATGCCAAGAGGAACCCTAGTTGCAACAAGGTATCATCCAAGAAAGCAAAGCATCCACAAATAAATCCTCCTCCATGAGTAGTGCATTAGATCCAAGAGACAAAAAGAGAAGAGAGCGAACTTTTCTAGAGCTCCTACTCACAAGTGTGAGGGGAGAAATGGTGATGAAAAAGAGTTGGAGCGCTAGCCTTATTTATAAGGAAACCCTAGCGCTCAATTTGTCCACAAAAAGTTAATAATCATGTTACAAGTGGGGCCAACCCCTCAAATTGCCTTTACAAATGATAAATCATGCTAAAACAATATAACAATGCACTCCTAGGTCACATGTGTGGGGATGTTATGCTCCAAAAGGTTGTGTGAAGGCCTTCCAAGGCCATGTTTCATCATCGCATGGTGCAATCAAGGTAGGAGGTGCATCTCATCATCCATGGTTTGGTTACATCATCAATGGTGCCCCAAATGGAAAACAAGCCCTATCGTCGTCAAACCCTAATGTGTGATGTCATCATCAAAAGAGGGCCAACGTCCAAGGTGTAAAGCATAGCATCCAAGGTGGAGAGAAGTGTATGTCATCTTTGTGTGTCCTCCAATCATCTCCCTGTGCAATGTCCTCCATCCAATGCATGATAGTCTCTGGGGTGTAGAGCCCTGGGTGTGGACTTCTGGCCCATCTCTGTGCCACCATGACCATATCTATCAAAATCAAGCCCATATGTCCATCTTCCATGGTTCAAAAGATGCAATAGTCAATGTTTGAAGGTGTCAAGCCACTGGGTGACTCAATGCTTTGCATCTCACATGTCATATCCTAGAATAGAGGCACAACGTCTTGGGTGAAACTTTGGGGTGTCCTTCAAAGAACCATGTCAGAGGAATCCAGATCAAAACAAAATATGAAATCAAGTAAAGCCAATGTTCATAAGTTATACCAGTCCTCTAAGTCACCTAACACGGGGACATAGACTAACTTAGTAACTACTAAGTTACTAAGTTACTAACATAAATGATGATAAATATTAAAATCATAATGACAAACATTTAAGTTTGCTTGATTTAACACTACACAAGTTTCCAAGAGGTGAATTTTGAGAAATAAATTGTGTTTGGATTCCATAAATTTTAAAGGGTTTGATTGCGACAAGCTTGGATGATGAATGAAGATCAAATTAGCATTTATTTAATATTATCATAATGATGAACACAACTATGCATGATTGAATAGGTCATAGTGAAATACTTAGGATTAGTTAATCGATTAATCATTCAAATTTACCCATTTGCATACTTAGATCCTCATGTTCCATAATCATGTGACTAGATTAGAAGGTTGCCAACATCCAAAGATTAATAACAAATTTCCAGCATGGTTCATCACATCACATGGAGTTCATGAAAAACATATTAAACCATTTGGGAATGCTCTTTCCATCATGACCAACTTATTAATATTTAAGGATAGCAAGTGATAGATGAGTTTTCTATTCATCATTCTAATTTGTTTAAGTATACACCCACGTGTAAATTTATGATGCTTTGGAGCATTGAATTAATGTCAAATCATCAAATCAAATTTTCACATGACCATGGGGCTTAAATTATGCCAAATGCTTGAGAATGGGCAAGTTACAATTGTGTTTGGATATCACTTAGCATGCTCACATTGACGTATCCAATGTTGTTCCCTTAATTAAATGACAATGCTGCGGTTTAATAATGGAATTCAACAACAAGCCTTGCTATTGCAAAATTAGGTCACAAACCATAAGCAATAATGTCCAAATGTGTATTAACAAATTTGTTACCGACTCCCATTCATAAAAAAAGTGTTAAAACCATGCCAAAACATGCTCAAAATTCCATAGGAGGTAATTTCCAGCACTATGGTGAATTCATTTGTGAATTATGAGAGCAGAAACATTATTGTTTAGAGTTATAACACAACAATAGTGCATAAATGTTTGTGTATGTAAACCACACAAGTGCTAAAATGTCTTTTTTGTGGGACACATTCGTGACATGGTTTTTGGAAGTGTCGGACAGAAAATTGCATCGTGTCTCGTGAACAGGACACGATGCAGCTGCGTGTCCGACATGAATTAGGGCGAATCGTGTCCGACATGCTCGACACACGACACAAAGGGGGTTTAGGACGTGTCAAGTGACTTAGCTAGTCCTTCAATCATGCAAAGTAAGATGTTACTTGAGATATAAGCCGTATGAATAATTCACATCAAGTATCCTCTTCAAATTTCACATTAGCTCAGGACTTAATGTAAGTTGACAAGTTTGAATATGGGAGGACCTTCATTTGACCCTATTAGGTGTGCCAACCAAAAAGGTGAAAGAAAAGACCCAAGTAAAAGGGATATGTCTCGAGGGAAACAGTGAAAGAAAATAACCCTTCAAGAGTATGTGTGATAGTCGTACGTGTTGGGCTTACTTCATGGCTGATGGTGTCATTGAGTCCATTTCTATGAGCGCCTTTGTGGAGGGTGTGCTTGCTCTTGAGTTACCACTTTCTAAGCACCACGTTTTTCCAACCCCTTAATTTGCATTTTACTATCCTCTTATTATATTTGCAAGTCCCCTTTATAAGGTTTCAAGCTATAGCATCACTTCTTTGGGACTGGGGTGAACTCGAAAAGGGTAGAGCTCAAGTTTGGATTGAATTTTAAGAGTCTTTTTCTAATATTTCTTTCTTTCTTTAGCATTATTCTTTCTTTATTCTTCTTTTGCTTAGTAGCTTCAATCAACCTTTGGGCCTTCGACCCCTCTTCTCACGAGAGAATGGACCATGACCCATTACCGAAGTTTAGTGCAATGTGACAGGCTCCCGAATGGAAAGTGTTAAGTATGGTGGGGAAACGGAACATTACCCTTATGAGTGTTGAGATTTGGGTACCTTGGAAAGTGGTCCCCTTGTGGTTTTGGGCCTCTAAACACAAGAGAGAGATGTTTGTACCATTGTGCCATGTACTTTATGTCTAATTTCACTTTGACTTAGGAGATTTAAGTCAAAAGTGAAATTTAGTGATTTTAGCCTAAAGTGACTAATTATTCACTAAGTGGGTGAATGAGAGGACATAAAGTGAACTTAGGGAACTTAACCCAAAGCGGGTTTTGAGTTGAGATTCTTTTGGAGAGATCTCAACCATTGATTAGGGATGGCTTGGGATGATCCTAGCCATCCACTTTTTAGGTTTCCTTATGGAGGTTGAAGAGGGGCGCAAGGGACAAAGGGAGGCTCATTCACTTGTATGTTCACCAAGAGAGTTGGGAGAAGGGAAAGAGGATGGGAATGGAAGCATTGTGAGAGGGAATCTTGGGCACCTCCTTCCATGGAGGGCTCATGGAGGCTTAGGCCCTTATTATTTGTTGGTGTTGGTTATTGCAAGGAGGAGGGCGTACTTGTGGAGGAGGGCACACTCTTATTTGGCAGTAGGAGTATTTGTGCTATCTTAGATCTGTCTGTTCATGGCGGAGGAGGCACACAACAGGTTGTTTGTGTGCAAAAGGGATTCTTCATTGGGCCAAGGAGGAAGGAGGGTGCACCACTTCAGTGGATAGAGAAAAAAGGGAATAGGGTGCTCTAAGCTTGGATGCATTTCTCTTCTTGGAACTCCAAAGCATCTCAAGAGGAGTTGTTATTGTATCAGGTTCCATTGTATTAGCATACTTGTTGTATTCACTACTTGAGATCATCATTATATATACTTTCATTCCAAACTGGTTTTTCCCGTGGGGGTTTTATCTAGGGTCATGTTGACCAAAAATACCTGTGTCCATTTTCATGCATGCTTAGATGTGTAGATCAACATTTTAGTGTTGTAAAGATCTAGAGGAGTGTTACTTGTTTTGAGTTATATTGCATGTGCTAACATTGGGTTACGAAAAACACTTGCAAGGGCACCTCAAAGAACACTTAACCATAAAACTTATGAGCAGAAAGTTACTTGATTGT
This sequence comes from Picea engelmannii, assembly GCA_009831015.1. Taxonomy (NCBI): domain Eukaryota; kingdom Viridiplantae; phylum Streptophyta; class Pinopsida; order Pinales; family Pinaceae; genus Picea; species Picea engelmannii. Next base: position 71,809 of record ML806423.1, read on the forward strand.
TTGCTTCCATAAGAAACAACAAAGGACAGTGTGAAGAGAAAAACTTAGAGCCCAATTTCAAGTCAAGGACAGACCTGTTTGAGTAGCCTCATAGGACCTGGGTTTTCTTCATGGTATTAGAGCCTTGTTGGCGAACACTTGCTGATTTCTAGAGCATTCAGTGGACAATTTCTTGACAACTTGTTGGCATATTTTTGGGACAACTTGTTGACATTTTTGTTGGACAACTTGTTGGTTGATTTGTTGGACAGTTTGTAGAACTTTTTTGGACCTAGTGGACAACTTCTTTTCACACTTGTGTTGACATGAGTGAGGCTGAGATTGAACAACCTCTTTTCACACCTGTGTTGTCAGGAGTGAGGTTGTAGTTGGACTGCCTCTTTTCACACTTGTGTTGACAGGAGTGAGGAATTACTCTTTTGTAGTTGTATCATCAGTGTGAGATTTAGTGGACAACCATGTTGGTGTCTGAGATGCGAGCAGAGGATAGGCTAGACGAAGCTAGCAACTGGTCCCCTTGGAAGACCAGGATCATCTTTGTCATGGAGGATCTTGAACTATGGGATATAGTTCAGGATCTCGTTGTTCTTCCTCCTGTCACTGCTCCCCTGTTGGTGGCAAAGTTCAAGAAGAGAAACAACAAGGCAAAGAGGATTATTTCTGATGCGATGAGGGACCACATCATACCCTATTTGACTGGGAAAGACTATGCCTTTGAGATATGTTCCTCATTGTGCAAGCTTTACCAGAGTCTCTGTTATTGCACAATCTATACTTGCCCAAAGCCCTAAAGACAAGTAGGCCTAGATTGACGTAACACGAAGGTAGTCCTATCACTGTCACCCCAATAGGATACCTCTTTCTATTTAGGAGGAGAAGAAACTCACTCCAAGGAAGACGTCCCAAGACCTAGTTGGTTGATGAAGGGTAAAAGGACCAGGTAAAACCCACCCCTCTCTCTAGGTCTCTCGAGGAAATAAATCACTTGGTAAAGTTTAAGGGGGCAAAAGGAAAAGTAAATGAATGGTACCTTCCCTTTACCAATGAAACAATAAACGTTAGCAACAATCAATGATATCGATGTTTCAAATTAGTGACTTCAATATAGAAATATGCTACTAAAACACTTAAAAGATAAAATGTATAGCAGCAACAATATATCCAGAAATTGAAAGCTATGATGACAAAAATGATATAAATACTTTGCAATTTGATAATACTTTGTCACTCACAATTTCAAGATTTAAAACAAGTCAATAAGTGACTTCAATAGGCTGTGAAAACACTTGCAACAACAGTAAAATGATAATTATGACAGCAGCAAAACTACTTCAGAAAGTACTTAAATTAGGCAATTTAAACAAACACTTCAACATATAATGATAGTAGTTTGCCTAGTACAAGTACTGGGTGGTTTTATAAACAGTTTGAGGGCTGTTAAGGGGCTGCAATGATGGCTGCAACAGTAGTTACAACAGCATCAATAACCTTAAACAACTTCAGAAATTTGCACCTAGAACAATAGCAAAAGGAAGACTAGAGCCTTGGGATGATAGCACCTAGGCAAATGCAAATTTCTGGGTTAGTTTTAGAGGTTAGTATGCTGATTAAGGCTGCTAAATAAGGGCTGTAACAACAATTATAGCAGCAGTAATATGGCTGTTAGTGTTAGTGAAAGTTTCAAGCAGATGTTTTGAAAGTTTGTTTGGTCTCATTCATCCACGATAGTGTAAAAAAACAGTGCCTTTTAGGGCTTATGGAGTCAATACTAGTAACAATATCACCTGGGAAATAAAATAATGATAATGTTTAGCTAAAGGAAGAAGTAAATGCAAGAGGTGTTGGCACTTCAAGGCCTCAAGCATTTTCCTCTTTTAAGGGAGGTTTTGCTAGAGAGTAGGCACTTCTAAGCCCTAGCATACCTTCCTTAGCTTTTGAAAGACAATTTAATTGGTGACAATAAATAGATTACTAGAGAGCTAGCACTTCAGGGCTCTAATAATTACTCCCAAAAAATGTATAATTGGCAAGATCAAGCTAGTAGAAGGGTTATAGAGAGAAAGAAGCATTTGTTGTTTCTCCCCTAGGGTTTAAACAAACAATTTCATAATCTTAGACATGAAACAAGTAAATTTTACCACAAACATCCATAACATGAATAAAAATGCAGATTTTTCACTTCACCAAGAATATTCAAGTCAAACCCTATTTGAAGACCATTCCACCATGAAAAATGCCAAAATACACCACCACAAAGCTCTCCCAAGAGGTGCGCACTAGTTATTTCAGCCAATAACCCTTAAAGAGGGAGAAAATTTCAGACCACCACTTGTGTGTGATGAGTTATGATCAAAATGAATGTCACTTTATGTTTATTTATACCAAAATTTGACCTTTAATTATTTTAGGTCAAAATACCAGGGCCAACTTGGCCAATTTACTAAAAAATTACATTTTTACCAGAATAAATTCAATTTGCACCCAAATAGGCCTCCAAAGGTGACGTCATGCCCTCCTAGGGTGACGTTGGGCCTCAAGTGTGGGATGCTGGGCAAAGGAGATGAAACGCTGGGCCTCCAAACGCCTAAAATTTTCCCACACGTGCCAATAGCCTCATGAATGCCTCCAAGGTGACAACCCCAACTGACAAATGACGTCTAGGGCTGCAGAGGTGATGTTCAAGGCATCCCAAGGCCAACGTTCAGATAGGAGGAGCATGAGACCTTAGGTCTTGGTCTTCCATAGTGCCTCTGAAGGCAACGTCCTTCCTTTGGCTGGTGCAAGTCTTTAGTCTCTTCTTACCCCTGACTAGGGTTTCAACGTCCATCTGTGGGCTTTGAGCCCCCATGAAGGTTCGAGTTAATCATTCCCTCACGTGTACTTATCCACCGAGCAAGGTCCCGTAGAAACAAGTACGCCCTCTAGGGGTTCATAAGTCACAAGGATCATAGCATGTAAATCACATCCAATAATTAAATTACCTGAACATGTGCATCAAACCCCTTTAACCCCAAACAAATGCTCAAAGACGTTATGCAATTTGACAAGTTAATTTTGGAGAGGGTCTCAGGGTGTCCTATTGGGCTAACCTCTCTTAAGTTTGGGGTGTTTCTGAGGTGGAATCTAGTGCCAGTCATGTAAGTGTATGAGGTGGCATGGGGTGCATGTGATAACAGGGAAATGTAGAGTATCACCTGTGGGTGCCTTTGTGGAGGGTGAGCTGCACCTTGTCATGGACGCACTTGTTTCCTAGCCCATTCATTGCCATTTATTCTTAGCTTTATTTCTTTTGATCTTTTTCTCTTGTTTTTCAAGGGAATAGTTGAGGGACACTATCTTGGCTTGATGACCAAAGGTGATAGCGTTATCCACAAACATTTCACGGAAATGAGAAGGCTGGCTCGTAATGAGACCCCCTTTCTCTTGGCTATGCCACCAAGAGCTACTACCCTGGTTTGGTGACCAGATAGGTGGTAATGTCATACCGCTACATGCCCATGGTCATAATAGGCCAACTCGTGATCAGACCTCCTATCCATCAACTAATAACTTGAGTGTTTATGTTATCTTGTGGGTCCCCTTTTCTTACTGAGAAGTTTTTCACTTCTTTCTTAGGGATCCCTGGGCAAAGCATCTCGAAGGTTTCAAAATTGGCTTTTAACTCTTGCCAACTACTTTCACCCTTTGGGCCTTTAGCCCCTTCTTCGCACGAGGTAAGGTACAACCCTTAGAAGGAAAGGGGAGATAGAAAAAATAAAGATGGAAAATGGTAAGTATGGAGGGAACAAACGATGACTTTTCAAAGATCCACCCAGTAGCAACCCATCCTAAAGGGAAATCAACTAACTAGGGCACTGTGTCACCCTTCTTGGTTTGAACGAGGCAAAGAGCATAATTTCCAAGCAAACATCATGAAATGAAAAGGATTCAATACAACATGATCAAGTGCTTCAAAAATCAGAGTGATACATACCATGATACCCAAACTTATTACCTCATGGAGCAAGACTCACTGCTACTTTAGGATCAGACTGGTGCGATGGATACTGTTGCTGGTTATATGTGGACTTCTCTGAAGAAAAGAGGGGCCTTCTAGGGCCATGCTTAAGTCGTATAGCTCTCGGTACTCCATGTCTAGGACCTGTGGGCCTCGAGACGTGGTCTCCTTAGTTATCCCTAGTCTAGGGGATAACATTCCCAATCAGAACTAGAAGATGGTTTTGCAGGACAAGCTCAACATCATTCAGATGCTTGATTCTGAGTCGGTTACATCATACCTTGGCAGATTTACACAGATTCGAGATGAGTTGGCCGTAGTCGGGGAGATTGTGGATCCTGACTTCTTGGTGAGGACAACTTTGAACAACTTTTCCAAACTTGGGTTTCATTTGTATGAGGCATTGTAGGCTGGGAGGTCATGTCTACCTGGGAGAGACTTTGGGATGACTTTGTACAAGAGGAGCTGAGATGCAGCTCAGGATCTTTAGGACAAAAATGTACTTCATAGGGTGATGAGAATCTTGCTCTGTGGACTAAGGGTAAGAAGAAGATCGACATGGGAGCTAGATAGGGTCCCAAGGGAGGGGCCAAACCACAATAGAGTGGTGGTGGGCAAGAGAGTGACATGAGCACAGTGACATGCTTTTCTTGTGGAGAGATGGGTCACTATGTAGGACAATGTCCCAAGAAGAAGAAGAGGTAGCAGGATGGTACTGCAGCGACAACAGAGAAGGAGTTTGTTGCTCCGTTTGCGAGGGAGTGTGCGTTTGTCAGTTGTTGTTTTTCAGTTGATTCACCATCTAGCAGTAGGTGGGGAGACAAAGTTGAGGAGGACCCATTGACTCAGAGTATTGATTTAGAGGGAGCCCAGACTCAGTTTTCAAGGACACCATCTTCAGGGGTGACAGGTCCACCCGAGACAACTTCAGTTTCAAAGTTGCTGAGCAGACAGAGGGTTGGTGCAAGGGCATTAGAGCATCACAGATTGATGAGGAGGAGCAGGGCACCACAAAGGCTTGAGCCTCACTTGGATATGGAGACGAGCAGATTAGGTTTAGGTTCCACTTCAGGTGGAAGTCACTTGGTGAGAGTCCAAGTTGAGGATCTTGGCGAGATGCCAAGATCCAGATACTCTTGGTGAGATGCCAAGAGGGAGACTCTTGGTGAGATTCAAAGAGATGTGACTCATGGTGAGATGCCAAGAGTAAAGACCGTTGGTGAGATGCCAAGAGGTAGAAATCCTTGGTGAGAGACCAAGGTTGAGATCTTTGGTGTGATGCCAAGATCTAGGTGATCTTGGATAGGTGGAGATGCACTTCCATCTATAGATCATGTAGGTTGAGCAGATTTGTGTCAGAGACCACTTTTGATGATCAGGGTACAACTATACTCACCGAGTATTTTCCAGTAGGCAACCATGTCCACTGCAGGGATGCGATTGGTGGTGTGTTGCCGTCCTTATACACACTTGCAAATGTGAGCTAAGTCCTGCTCACTTAGTGTGCCCTTGGAGGCACAATGCCTTGGTTCAAAGCCCACGTTGTCACTTTGACTTGAACCTCTTCCGTCTAGGCTCACTCCTAGGGAAGCCAAGGGGGGTAGTCCCTAGTTTCTAGATAAGTTTTAAAGTTAGGTTCTAGGAGTTGATTTCAATTTCTTAAGGTTAGAGGGGATCTATCCTATGATGCTAAGGCAGCAATGCAAGATGCAAGGGTTAGCATGTGAAACAAGCCTTTTCCTAGGGCAAGTAAGACTAGTGCCCAAGGTTGGGCAAGGGGTCAACTAGATGTTAAGGTGTTTCGTTATAAATATGATTACAATATGCTTACAAAAGAATAATCAATCAAATGAATATTAGATACAAGGTTTACAAATAAAGAATGCTAGGGTACAATAAGCAAGCTAACTACTTTTAAGTTTATGTGTAGGATACAAGGAGATCAAAGCATTACCATCACATTTATGAGATCATCATCAACGCAAGATTATCATCAACACATCCAAAAGAAGATTTAGAGATTTCAAGCACAAGTATTTTAAAGATGATGAAGATTACCCACACTCTTAGTTATTAAACCCACAAAGTATTTAGATGATTAAGCCCAATGTTTGAGTATTAATAAGTTTTAAGGGGTTCTTAAGATTGCAAAGTTTTAGTTACCCTTATTAAGTATTTCACCAAAGCCTCCTCCTCCTATTGCCAAATGGCTGCTAGATGCTCAAGATAGTATGGCAACAAGGCCAACCCTAGCTGTCACAGTCAACCCAAAGCATTGAGTTTTTACGGAAAGGACACTCCTTCGTGCCGTGAGACCGTCCCTGGCCTATCACCGTCCGTTGCCCTCCTCAATACCCGTTTTAGATGGTGAAGATGGTGGTCTAAGGTACCCTATTAAGTCTATTAAGTTAATATATCAATTAGGTAGACTTTTGGGTGTATTTTAGAGTGTTTTAAAGATTTCATGATGCCTTTAAAGTGTGATTTAATGCTATGGCCGAAACTCACTTCAGCCTAAATATGTGTTGCTTAAATTTGTAAATGAAAAGGCATTAACACATATAAGCTATGTGAGAGCAATTACTTAATGCACCAATATATAGCTTGCAAAGTTAAGAAGCAAATTACAAGGGCAAGAACAACTTGCCAACAAGATATGAAAGACAATAACACTTATCTTAAGATGATTAAGAGCATTAAAAATCAAGCATTAAGTGTGAGAAAGAAGATTTAAGTGTTTGCTTACACTATCAACTTAACCAAAAGTATTGCTTCAAGTATGTGGCAAATGGCCTTGAGAGATTAAAGCATGAAATAAAAACACCATTCACTTAACTTATTGAAGCATTTAAACATTTAGGGTTAGATTTAAGCATGTAAGATAAAGATCAAACTTTAAGGAGCTTAAGCATGCAAATAAATCTAGCTAAGTAATTTATGCCCAATAGGCTTGGACTAAAGATTAATTATGTGTGAGGTATAGATCTAGAATATTTTAAACTATTAAGTGCTAAAAGATCAACAACACATATTAAACTCTAGCCTTACCACTTGGGGTATTCCTTTCCCAAAAGATAGGCAATTATTAGACTTATTAAGCTTTAGAAAATAACTTGAGAAAGAGAGAGGCAAGTAAGCAAGAGGGATGTGACAAGGAAAAAGACAAACAAGACAAACAAACCCTAATCCCCACGTCTTAGGGTTTGGGAGATGCCTTTCATCTACCAAACCCCACGTCCTAGCTCAAAAGTGCCAAAAATGCAAGAAAAACAAGATCTAAGCTAAAATCAAACTACCCCAAGGCTCACACGTGGGAGGAGGCCATACCACTCCTCCCACAACAATGAGCCACTAAAACAACAAAAGGAGGAGAAATTATGTGCAAGAAACCCTAGAAATTGAGAGAGAAGGTTGAGAAATAGCTACCAATCCCTTTGGAGGGTCTTTGAGTGTTGTGTGGATGTCTTTGGGTAGCCAAACCCCTCTCAACCAGATCTGAACCTGCAAAAACCAGCAAGGTATGCTTGCTAGAAATGCTACACACAACAAACAAAGTGAAGAAAAACTTTTGCCTTTTTAGGGCAAAAAATTTTCTTAAGAAAAATTTGATAAAAATTGATTTGAATGACCAATCTTATTAAGTTAAACTAGCTGAAATATATATGAATGAACAACAATATATAGAAGAGTAAGAGTAGAGAGATATGGAGAGTATATGTGTCTCAAGGGAGCCTTCTTYCTTGAGGTATTCCCAATGAAACCCTTGAAGCTAAACCTGCAAAACTTGAGAGGTGATGTGCATACAAGAGATAATATGTTGGATCTACTAATAAGATGACATTTCAATCCTATCTAGCAAATCAAGATATATAGATTTACAAGAACATGCATTGATAGATCTACCCAAGTAACATTTTACCTAAGATCCAATGTGTACAATCACCAACCAAATTGAAACAAATTTACCTCATAAGTATGGCAAGAACAAGAACATGCATAGCTCTTCCAATTATCCTCCAAAGCTTCTCTTTTATTATTACTCAAGAAAATGGATCTTGGAGAGAACTTACTCCAAAACCCTAAGAGCCAAAGAATGGAAATGATGGAACAAGAGAGAGAGAGAGTGGAAGAAATCAAGTAGCATAACATTAGCTCAAGATATGGTAAGTGAAGGAGTGAGGGGAGGGTTCCTTTTATACTTGGAGAGGCAAACTCACCCCTCTTGGATCAATGCCAAGTGTCCCACACCAAGCAAAAGAGGAGATCCCAAGGCTAGGGTGCACCACCTAGGGTTTAGATCTTAGATCTAGGGTGTAGATGGATGAGGGAGTGTTGGGATTTCACAAAAGGCAAGTGGGAGGCTAGGGATACGTGCCAAGGGAGATGAAGAGGCCCCAATTAAAACAAAATCGAATTTTCTAGAGGATCTTCTTGAAGGGGGGCATAACTCCTCTTGGAGGGCGCAACTTCTTGGGAGGAGGAAAGGAATGGAAGGGGAACAATGAGGTAGAGGGAGTGGGATTAGGCTAGGGAGTGACGTGGAGGGTGAGGGAAGATCAACACATAGGAGAGGCACCCCACACATAAGAAAAATTAAGTCACAACGTTGCATCACCTAGGGGGCGTAACTTCTTGAGTGATGTGAGGGGGTAAGGGTTACAAAAGGTTGGGAAAAGGTTGGGTTGGGTAGGAATGGCTTAGGAAATTTCTCTCTAACTTTATTTCACCATTTAACATCCTTTTAACTCATTATTACATTTTTTACATTTTTGCTATGTTTGGACTTTAGCAATTAAAATTGATGTTTTTGACTGATTGACACTCTAGGTGGACAAACCCATAGCAAAATTTGTCCGACTGAGTTGAAACTTGGTCCATGGATGTGGGAGGTGCTATTCCATTTCTTTTGAGCACAAATACCCCTATCAAAAGTCGAAGGACCTAGTTTTTACAATTTTTGCTCAAAAATAATTAATTAATTAAATAATTAAACCTCCAAACTTAGGGAAATTTAATTAAAAATTAATTAGTTAACAAAACTAATCTAGACTCGATGGAATTCCACGAAACTTTCTAAGATGTCTTCCATGGTCATTTACAATGATTCCCTACAATAGTTATCAAAAGATAAGCTCGCTAGAACGTCGTTCACCACTTTGGAGGAATTATTACAAGTGTCAGGGAAAAACTCAAGGGAAATCAATAAGGCTGAAAAACCCAATTGATAACCTGAGGATAAAAAACCCTCGGTGAAAGGAACTCTCCCAGTGACCCATTCCCAAGGTAACTGACCTAGACATGATCCAATTACAAAAAGAAGTGTTGGGGTCAAACATGCCCTGTAGAACCAAAAGTCTTCAACAAATTTGCATCTGATGATGTATCTCCTCATGTCACATAGAGTTGACCACCTATATTGGAGAGGCGATTAACAGGGTGAATGGCACTTTCCTCGGTAAGAGGGAGTGTTGAGATTTGGGTACCTTGGAAAGTTGCCCCCTTGTGGTTTTGGGCCTCTAACCACAAGAGGGAGATGTTTGTACCATTGTGCCATGTACTTTACGTCTAATTTCACTTTGACTTAGGAGATTTAAGTCAAAAGTGAAATTTAGTCATTTTAGCCTAAAGTGACTGATTATTCACTAAGTGGATGAATGAGGGGACATAAAGTGAACTTAGGGAATTTAACCCAAAGTGGGTTTTAAGTTGAGATTCTTTTGGAGAGATTTCAACTAGTGATTAGGGATGGCTTGGGATGATCCTAGCGATCCACCTTTTAGGTTTCCTTATGGAGGTTGAAGAGGGGCGCAAGGGGTAAAGGGAGGCTTATTCACTTGTATGTTCACCAAGAGATTTGGGAGAAGGGAAAGAGGATGGGAATGGAAGCATTTTGAGAGGGAAGCTTGGGCGCCTCCTTCCATGGAGGGCTCATGGAGGCTTAGGCCCTTATTATTTGTTGGTGTTGGTTATTTCAAGGAGGGCGCACCCTTATTTGACAGTAGTGTTGACCACCTATTTCGACTAGAGTGTCAACTCCATTTGCCATGAAGATATGCACCTAATGGTGCTACCAAGTTGAAGACTTGTTGGTTCTACAAGGAAGTTTTGGCCTTCAACACTTATTTTTGTAATTGGAATTTCCGCTCCCCTGCGCGGGATAATAATGTAATGGGTTTGCATGGATCATAGTTTAGGTTAGTTTCCTATGAATTTATCATTGGACAAGTCCTTTCATCGAGTGTTTTTTTTTCCTCAGGTTATTAATTTGGCCTAACCAGCATTATTAATTTCCCTTGAGTTTTTCACTCCCACAATAATCCTCCAAAGTGGTGAAAGGTGTTCTAATGGTCGAGCCCTATGGTGACTCGTGTTTAGGAATATTGTAAATGAACATGCTAGACATCTTCTAGAGTCTTGCGAAATTCCGTCGAGTTTTAATAGTTTTATTTTTATTTTTTTAAATTACCTAGTTAATGGTAATTTTAATTATTTTTGGTGTAAAAATGTAAAAACTAGGTCCTTGGGATTTTTGATAGGGGTATTTGTACTCAAAAGAAATGGAATGAGATGCCCTACATCCTTGGACCAAGTTTCAACTCAATTGGACAGGTTTTGCTAGGTCTTTGTCCATGAGGCTAAGTCAGTAAAATATCAACAAATAATTGGCTAAATTAAAAAAGCCAAAAATTGTAAAATGAACAAAAAGTCATGAGATAGAGTGGGAAAGGTTTCCTAACCTTTTTCCTAAGTTGGAAAAATAATTTTTCACTTAAAAGACCACCCCTTGCTTAGCCAACAACTTAAAGTGGTGTTCCCTTGCTAATTGACATGTGGGAATTAAAAAGTTTAAGTGAAAAAAGGCACCTGAACCCTAAATTTGCCCTCCTTGGTGTCTTAATGTTTGACCATAGGAAAAGGTGTTTTCCCCCTTTACACCTCACCCCTCAAACCCTAACTCACTACCAAAACCCTAAAAGTGACTCTTCCTTGACTTTGTCTATTTCTCTTGGATGTGTGATGCTTGTAACTCATCCAAGAGGGGTCTCTCTCTTCTCCCAAGTATAAAATAGTGCTCACCCCTCCCTCATTTCACATATATTCTTTCCCTATTGTTACCATGCCAAAATCTCTCCTCTCCCAATCTTCTCTCTCTCTTTCTTGTTCTCATTCTTTCTTCTCAAGCTTGTGGCAAGTATTTGCTCAAGCTTGCTTCTACTCTAATAAAGGAAATCTTTGGAAGACATATGGTGTCGGGAGTCTTCGTGGTGCCATACTTTTCATGAGGTGATCTTGTTCTTTTGTCTTCTTCTTTTTGCATGCATAGCTTTGAGATCTATAGTAGGAATATTAAGCAAAATATTTTTCTTGTGTAGGTTTATGATAGTATTGTCATAGATCTAGTGAGCATCTATTTAGTTATTTCAAAGTATTTTGATTTAATATCTAGATCTACTCACTTCCTATTGTTTCTTGTAACTTAACATTGAAGATTTGCAAGGTTGCTGAGGGTTTTAATAGAGATTTTAGATTTAGAAATCTTCCATTTCACCCACATTTACTCTCTAAATTTTTTTGTTCTTATTGTTGTTCATTTCCATAATATTTTGGCATACTAACATGTTATGATAGGTCATTTATATGCTTATAACTTGCTGAAATTTACACAAAAAATTTCTGGTTTTAATAACAGAAAATTTCACAAGTTTTTGTCACATTTTGCAGCGTTTCTAGCAAGCTTTTGCTTGCTGATTTTTTGCAGGTTGGTGACATAAAGGAGGATTTACAACCGATTTGGGGCACCTACAAGTCAAAGAATAACCTCCTAAGTTGGGGTAACATATTCTCAACACTTCTTCTTTTCTCCATTGTAAGAAAACCCCAAGAGAGTCTCTAGGGCTTGCATTTCTCCAAAGTTTTAATTTTCTGCAATTTCTATTTCTTAGTTTGCTTACACCTTGCATAATGGATTGGCCTAGCCACCCATGCAAAATCGTAAGGTTAGTTTCTAAGCTTTATTTTCATCATTGCAATTTATTTTCTAGTTTGCCCCTCTTGTCCTTAAGACAAGGTTGTGTGGGTAGAGTACCTCTCTTTGCTAGGGGTTAATCTGCTTCTCTTGGATCTGCTGTTGGATCTACCCATGCCAGTTCACACATCGGATGGATGAACGACTTCGTTCCTCGCCCTTTTTGGGGCGATGGATAATTGCCGCTTTGCACCTTGGCAAAACCAAAGTCTTGTTTAGAAAATGCGTGTTTCAGAGCGTTTTTGGTTTTGACCGGAACAACCCCAGGTTTGATCCATTTCATTTCCAAGTTTTATTTTCATGTTATTTATTTTATTACCCACTTGTGCACAAAACTGGAAAGCTTTGTCCTCCATCTTGTGCACTTGTTGTGGTTGCAATAGTTTAGATTGCTTTCAAGTTATTTCATTCTTTATTTGTTTGCCTACACCTAGCATAGTGTTTGGTCAAGCCAACCATGCTATAACGTAAGGTTAGGTAGATGTTAATGGTTATTGCTTCTATTTACTCATGCTTTATGATTTATATCTTTAGATCTTAGAAGCTAATCATCTAATATTTGCTTAAGTCCATGGAGGCATAATCATTTACTTGTCTATTCTATTTTTACTTTCAAATCATTGCAAACTATTTCATTTTCAAGTACTTTACTCTTTCATGCAATTTACTTTCAAGTACTTCTAGTCTCTTGCAATTTACTTTTGTTAAGTACTTTTATTTCACTTACAAGCTCTTTTACTTTCAAGTACTTTCTACATTGTAAGCACTCAATTTATCTAAACTTAATCAATTTAAGGTTCAATTTATCTTTAGATCTTTAGGGTCTTAATCAAACTAGTTAATTAGAGCACCTCTAACTATCCCAACTTTGCTATAAAAAAAGAGATTGAAGGAAAGAACTTGGGGTGCTAGATCAGGGATGGTCTCACGTGTAATGTCCCCATAACATTACAACATTTTAGAGTGTTATGCTTACTCGAGTAGCCAGATAGGGGTGACGGAGAGTTCGAGAGATATTGAGGGGTTTATTTGGACCCGATTTGTATCGTTCATCATCAAGATACATTTCACACAGCTAGTCTTTGGTTCCGTTGCATTCCGACGATTTCTGTAATTTTGAGTTATTATGGGTCATATCTTAATTAAATTCACTAAGAAGGTCATAATGGGCATATTACTTGGAGAAACCTCTTAGTGTAATAACTCATCGGAATTGGGAGGAAGAGCATTACAGGATAAGATGATGAGAAGTGACTTTCAGTGGTCGGAGAAGCCATCAGGATGGTTAAATCACTTTTTAGAGGTAAAATTGTTAATTAATTAATTAAGTGATTTAATCAAGGAATAATAAAATAAAGTAAAAGTCACTTGGAAGGAAAAGGTCAACAACGAATTAGGGTTTCGGGAAGCTATAAAGGAAGGGTAAAGCAACCTAATTGATTATGCATTGTTATGATTTGATGTTGAGAGTTCCCAGAGGAGGAAGAGAGTCGACTTTACTGTTTTGTGGATTTCTGGAGGAAACCATCACCATTGATTGGTTTCGGTGTTGAGAGACACACCCTAGCCCATCGAAGATACTATCCAGGTATTTCACTGTGCTATTCAGGAGTATCCAGTTGCAGTGTGCGCAACTCAACCAATGAAGGCGCAAGTCAGATTGAGGGTTTATGGAGCTGCACGAGGTCTGAGTTCAGATTGCATTTTCCTTCCGACCCAATTGAGATCCAGCCAAGGTGCTTAGATTGAGCCACTTTCCATCAGATTTTGACGGTGGAATCTTGTAGGGCCCATCATCCAGCCATTTAGGGCGCATCTCTTTTGGTAGGACATTTGAGGTTGCAGATAGAGCAGATCCGGAGAAAACCTCCCGACCCAGTTCCGCATTTGGCGAGACGATCATTTTGAGTCCTATAGCAGCTGATTCCATTGGTGGAATCATTAGGGGTGCATCTAGTGTCCCAGGAGGTGCGCAAACCCCCAGGGGTCGAGATCCAGTGCCTCAGAGACCATATATGACATTCGACACTCATCCATTTCAGTCTAGAGGCCAGGACACTTCTATTGGGACAGTTTCCAGCTCATTCTGACGGGTCTAACCTTTCAGACGAGTTTTCCAGCTTGTAGCGGTTACCGTACTTCTCCAGAATCGTCTATTTTGCCTATCTATATGTGCATGCATCAGATCTGCCTTCATCTTCTGATCATAGGTATTTTTATGCTATTTGCTTGTATTCCAGTGACGATCCATGAGATCTAACTGACGACTATACTCTATATTTTCAGTATGTTATTGTATTTCCATGCTTGAGTCGCATAATACATATTATTGGGCAGTTGATGTTCTTTATTTCCGCATGCATCCTCTATATATTGTTTAAACCATAAATATACCAGATGCACATGCAATAACCATAAACATCTCAAACACACAACTGAAATGCATCCAGAAACCCCGAGAGTATCAGATATGAAGATAAAACGCATCCAGAAACCCCTAGTGTATCAGATCTGCGAGACAAAACGTTAGATCAATAGCAAATATCTTGATCCGTGGGATCAGGGACATTTCATCACGACACTAGGTGTCCCCCTTGTTTGAGTACTTTTGTTCCCCGGATTGACCTGTGGAGCTAGGGTAAGGCCTTATTTGCCTTACTTATTGAGCACCCAACAGTCCTTTTGGTATAAGCGGGGGGAGTTCTAGGGAAGTCACATAGTTTTAGGATTCACACTTTCACTTAACCAACTTAATTAATCCTAAAATTTATCCGCCTTAACCTTGGGTTAAATTCACAATCTTTTCATGGTTTATGCTTTATAATCTTGCAAGCACTTTCATTCAAGTTACGTTACATGCAATTTTATTGAGCTCTTGTGGATGATTGGCTAGTTCATTTGAAGTTGCGCACTTGCCCTTGGGGGCTTCCTCTTGGTAACTTTTCTCTGTTTTTGAGTTGTGTATTGAACCATTGGCTTAGCCCCTTGAAGTTGCGCATCTTGTGGAGGCAACTTCACTATTTGGGTTTGATTGTTGTAAATTGAAGCCATTGAAACAACCCCTTGAAGTTGTGCATCTTGTGGAGGCACTTCAGTGTTTGGGTTTGTTGGCTTCTTCTGTTGTGGTGATCTTTTCTTGAGCAATCTTTTCTTTCCCTGCACAATCAAGTTAGTTCAAGTTAACTTCAAGTTAGTGCTTGTTTTCTTGCCTTGTTTATAGTTGTATATTGTTGTATCTCTTAGTTATTCTTTGCATCTTAACTTTTGTAGATAGTTGTTTGTTTCATTGTATCTAATTCAATTGTAAATCTTGCAAAGTAATTCTTTTGTATCTAATTGTAATCCTTTGTAAAGTCTAATCTCTTTGTAACTTTAGTTGACCCCTTGCCCAACCTTAGGCACTAGTCTTAGTTGTCTTAGGTAAAGGGCTGCATTTCATTGAAATTTGCACTTTGCATTGTTTGCCTCTCATATAGGCTAGATTCCCCTAAACCTTTAACTAATTAAAATCAACTCCTAGAATTAACCTTTAATCTCACATAGGTCTGCCCGCCTTGGCTTCCCTAGGAGTAAGCCTAGACGGAAGAAGTTCAAGTCGAGGTGACAGTGGGCTTGACGTTAGGCATTGGGCCTCCAAGGACACACTAAGTGGATTGGACTTAGTCCACGTTTGCAAGTGTGTATAAGGACGATCGTCGACAACAAGTAGGAGTATTTGTGCTGTCTCAGATCTGTCTGGTTCATGGTGGAGGAGGCACACAACATGTTGTTTGTATGCAAGGGATTCTTCATTGGGCCAAGGAGGAAAGAGGGCACATCACTTCAGTGGATAGAGAAACAAGGGAAGAGGGCGCACTTAAGCTTGGACGCATTTCTCTTCTTGGAACCCCAAAGAATCTCGGGAGGAGTTGCTATTGTATCATGTTTTATTGTATTAGCTTACTTGTTGTATTCACTACTTGAGATTATTATTATATATACTTTCATTCCAAACCGTTTTTCCCTAAGGGGTTTTATCCAGGGTCATGTTGACCAAAAATACCTGTGTCCATTTTCATGCATGCTTAGATGTGTAGATTAACATTTTAGTGTTGTAAAGATCTAGATGAGTGTTACTTGTTTTGAGTTATATTGCATGTGCTAACATTGGGTTATGGAAAACACTTGCAAGGGCACCTCAAAAAGCACTTAACCATAAAAATTATGAACAAAAAGTTACTTGATTGTTTGCTGCCATAAACAACAACAAAAGAAAATTTGAAGAGCAAAACTTAGAGCCCAATTCCAGGTCAAGGAAAGACCTGTTTGGGCAGCCTCGTAGGACCTCAGTTTTCTTCAGCGAGGGCCCCCCAATAGTACCCCTTTTCCTTGGGCGGTGACAACACGGGACTAGAACATAGATGCTGGCCACCAAGGTGAAACAAGGAAACAAACATAACTTCTTGGGCTAGTGATCCATTATCCAACTTCAACCAATGACCCTCATTCACATGCCTAATAAAGTAAGCACAACACCTCGTATGAAAAAGGGACTAACATACCTCATGGTGAGGCTTACCATCTCCCATACAATGAGTTGGATGTTTGTGATGAGCTTGGCCGATTTGAAGTAAAAAAGGCAATTTGAGTGGGGCAACTGGGCTGCTTTCATCATGGTCGGAATCGTTGTCTTCATTGTGGGCCATGAGCCATGATCTCCTCTACTTACCCCTAGGCATGAAGGGGTAACAGGTTTTGAGGATTTTCTAGTGTATAGATGTTTTTATGGTTGTTGGAAAAATGCTACTTATATTAACAGAAAATGTAGTACACAAACAATATACAACCGGACACAAGACTACCTAAAGGTGAAGAGAAGGGTCTTTATGTCTTAGTGCATCTCAACTGCGCAATATCTCACATTCGTTAATGAAACACAGAATTATTGGATCTGCCATACCTACATGTAGGATCCACGGATTCATCATGGTGACATATCCCTTGGAGAAGGAAATAGATCTCGCAATGGATCTCAACTTTTTGAAATGGATCCTACCTGTATGAAATAGAGCCTAAAATATTTGGGGTTGTTTTGAACATGGATCCCTAGTCAAAGCTATTTTTTAATGCAAAAATCCCCAAGGGGCCAAAACCCTAACTTCCTAAAGCCCCAAACCCCACTTATTCTCTATAGGAAGACTGATTCCACCATTGCAGAATACAAAAGATTGGGACTGCAGATCGATTAATCTATGATCTACAGAGTGCATGCAAGTTTGGAAGAATGACTCTTTTTGATGAAGATCCCTCTTCTACATATTTGAGTGCTTGCAAGTCTAAAGACTAAATCTCTAGGGCACACCATCTACAGATTGAAGTGCTCCAAACTTCAACTGGCTTAGGAATAGGTCCTGATAAATGTTATGAAGTTTCCAAAGGATCTCAGAAATCTTATATCCCTTGTTCTGTTTATACAATTGGCATGTTTGTTGGATGTCTACAATGAATGCCATTATGGTAGGGAGCTAAAGTACATGTAATGAAGTTGATTAAATTTTGATCTAGTTTACTTTCCCTACGAAGTATATTGTTTTCTTTGAATTAATACTTCCATATTTCTAAAATTCAAGACCCAAGTGATGCACATATAGACGAGAGTTAATGCACTCCTAATCCTAACATGTATAAAAAACATGGTCTGTATGGTAACAAACTATCAATCACTATTGTTGGAAACAAGCCTTTTTTATGCCTTACCATTGAGCATGTTAAAGATTATCAAAATTCTACTGGAATGTGGCATCTTGTAGAAATCCGAAAAAAACCTATAAGGAATTTGCAATTAGTGTGGAAAAAACACACATACACACAATCATAAGGAAAAAAATCAAAATCTTTGCATTATAAAACCACACATACACACATATTATTAATTATAAAAATATTTTTATATTTGTTGTACTTGTCATTTTCTTGCCATATTCAGAACTTGGCTTTTAAAAAATTTGGTGGATCCATATTTGTGTCCTGGTAAGTTAGGTAGATTAGTGCTTTTATCTCTAAATAGTGGACCTATCTACTTGAGAAGATGCTCTCCAAAAGAAGGAATGGAAAACTCATTACTGCTAAAAATAACTTYACAATGAAGCTTCCACAAAATATACAACATAACAACTCTAATACATTGTTAACCACCTTTGAAATGAAGAGGTCCAATGGAGTTGATATCACCTAACAACATTGATTTCCAAAAATTCTTAATGAAGAAAAGTTGATGCCAAGTGTCCCAAACAAGGTTCCAACTATCCCAACCATACCTGTAGTGCTAAAATAAATAATGGGTTGTCTCAATATCACCACAATGTGGACACATGTCAATTGTAAAACCTGTGCTTCACTTTGGTTCCTTAAATGGTAAACCCTAGTAAGTCAACAACTAGGGAAACGCCCTCATTCTAAAAGAGATCCTGAATGTCCAAATTGTTTGCAGACAATTTACCCACTTCTCTTTTGCATCTGAAAGGCCCCAACATTTTTTTAGTTTACACTAAAAGGGAAAGTGTGCACATAAGAACTTGTACAATCATTTGGGTTTGTACACTCAAATGGATTACCATATGACCACACCCAATCCTGCCAAATATGGCTCGAAGTGTGCATGTTAAGCTTATAAAACTCATTAGTTGCAATCAAATGCCAATTCCCTTGGATAACAAGTTGGTCTAAGCACATCAATACAAAGTCACGTGCAAGTGTATCCCAGGTCTTCCATGCCCTAATGTCCTTATGCTAGAGATCTTTCCACTGAAAAGGTCATTTCCAAGCTAACCTCTCTAGAAGATGCTCATCCACATGAGCCATGGAGGAGGTTTGATCTTTCCATGAACAAATCGAATGACAGTGAAGATCAAAACCTCTTTTAAAACCACTCCAATGCCAGCTGAGTGTAGGAACTGCTTTTTTCCATGCTTCACAAATTTTGTAACATAGGAGAGCCTCCAATGCTCAAATCTTCAAGGTGTATAAATGACTAAGAAACAACCTTTGACTCTAACTTTGTTTGCACATAAGAAACTTTGAATCTAGGAAACATTTTCCATGATTTCTCCAAAATAAACAACACACACCCCATTTTCTAGACATATGGCTCCTTATAATTAGATATCAATCAAGCCCTAATCTTGCATCCACTTGTCTTGGGCTTTGGGCAAGTACAGATTGTGCAATAACATTTTGGCGTCGTTGCCGGGGAACACTGAGTCAATATTCCTCAACGACACTTTTTCAATAAGCCTTTTCCTCAAAGCCTTCATCTTACAAAGCTTACCTAGCGACTCCACTGAGGGTGATTCCCTCACTCCCTTTGATAATTCTTAAGAGGATATTTGGCGACTCCACTGACCTTTTCCAAGGTGCCACCTTACTCTCAACTTTGTGATATTTCCAAGATATGGGATCATAGCGCCCTGCAAACAAGTGTATCCGACTTTTGATTTTAAAAGTTTTCAAGGATACCTGTATTATTTTGATGCAAAATGGTTAAACAACTCTCCAAGATTCAGATGGCTTCCAATTACTCACATTCTAGAATTCTTGAAGTATATAAATGAGATAGAATTGGAAGGGGATGATGTTTTGGTAAAATTGTTCATACTTTCTCTGCCATCTTTTTTGCAAGATTGGTTTAAGGGTTGTTGTGAAGATAGGGTTATATCATCTTTCATAGACCTCATCAGTAGATTATTGAGTTTGTGAAACCACAATGCCATACATATGAAGATGCCCTTCAAAATCTCGCAATAGCCCTAGAGGACGAAGGATTCACCATTGAGATTGTGGAATATCTCAGGGATGTGTACCATACTCAATACTAAGAATCCTCTGATATATAAGGAGAGATTTATGAAGAAAGTTGTCCACCCCTTGAAGAGGAGCAAGATTTTTCCCATGATTCAATAGAATGCAGTAAAGACTTGACTAAAGAAGTGAGCTATGAGGATGAAGCACTAGTATTCGCTCCTTCGTCTGATGAAGCTCTCCAAGATCCTATCTCTCTTGCACAAGACAAAGAGAATGAGGTGAGTCATTTTCCTTTTCAAGTTTTGATGACACTTTGTTCTATGATTTAGAAGGTGAAGAAGTAAAGAAACCCTTGGAAGAGCTAGGTCCTTCATTTTTTGATGAAGGAAAAAGATGATTAAAGAGATTAGTCTTGGGGATGATGTACTGGACCCTCTTCCATTTGATGAAGTCATCCAAGCCATTGACGCGCCTGCACAACAAGAAGTGAACACGGTAAGTTATTTCACTTTCAAAGATTTTGATGATTATTTTATGATTTGGAAAGTGAAGAAGTATTAGAGGAGCCCTTGGATGCATTAAATCCTTCATGTTATGACAAAGGTAGTGACATGGTTCATAATATTGATGAGTTCATAAATGTTGGAAGACGTAAGTGGGATGTGATTGGTTCTGATGAGGATCCCATTTATGATATGGAAGGATATCTTCAAATGTTGCCTTTACAACAATCATATGATGTTCCTAATAATTTTGATGTTTGGCAACAAGATGATGATATAATTACAAAAGTTTTCCAAGCACCCAAGGATGACCCGGTGCAATGTTCTCTTGATGATTTTCGGTCATACCTTGAGGATTTTGATGAGTATTCCTTTGAGCACTTGGATTTGTTCTATGAAGAATATTATCAACCGTCGTTGTGTTCATATTTTGATAAAGGTGAGGACATTGCTTACCCGAAGCAGGATACTTGTGACAAGGTTGTCCATCTCCCTTCGACTACTTTACCTCGTTGTGTCACTAAGGGTGTAGTTCCTTCTCTTGAGTTTTCTCCGGGGCAAAGCCTTCTTTTAGAATCCAAGGGTAGGTTGAAAACCTTAAGAATAAGTTTATTATCTCAGTCTTTCAGCTTTCCCTTCAGAAATTGTCAGTCATCCTCTAGGTTCTTACTAGTCCTTTCCCAGACCTCAAGATATGATGATGTCCAAGGTAGCCAACCTTCAAACTCTTTGAGTTAGTCTTTTGAGCCTTTGATTTTTCACAATCTCTTTCTAAGATGGGTTGAGCACTTTCCTAGAAGTGTGACTTGGCATAATTTTGTCCCTCCCTCCTGCCTCCATGAGCTAGACTTTACGATTTCTGATGATGTGATACATGTTCTAACTCACGTTATTTTTGTGCTTGACTTGTCATTGTTTTGGTTTATGATGAAGCACAGAGGCAGGTATTATGAGATATTGCTAGGATGGTTTCACTGGTTATTTGACGACACCTAGCATTCAACCAACAGGTAAGTAGAGGTAGGTAGGCATTTGCATCCATTGTATATACCATCTGCATATCATGTTAGCATAGTTGTAGTTTCATTTTCATATTGTATTTCTCCATTATGTATGTATGCATGCTTATTATTATATCATATATGAGCGAGGGGTGATATCACCACCCTGAGGATTACTGATGCATTTTGTTGAGATCTAGCAAGCACAGGTCATACCAGAGATGCCAAGGTTCTCATGCGCTCTTCGGTGAGCACATGTCCCTGAGTTGCAGCCAAATGTTATTCCCTATACTAGGGATAACTAAGGAGATCATGTCTCGAGGCCCACAGGTCCTAGACATGGAGTGCTGAGAGTCGGATGACTTGAGCATGGCTCTGGAGGGCCCCTCTTTTCTTTAGTGCATCCCATCTATCAACAACAACATTATCCATCCCACCAGCTGTAATGTTCCTAACTTGACTAGTCTAGGAAACACTGATAATCTGATGTATCTACTATAGATAATTCATTGTTACAACATATAAATGACTATATAGATGATAAATGAGACAAAAGACTGCAAATCTTATATTATGATATCTCTGTGAGTACAATGTCGAATGCGGCTGAATAAAAATGAATCACTCGGCTAGATCAAATGACAAAAGGATCTTAGCCGGAATACAATAAGAAAACTAAATGATAATACCTGATAATCGATGAGTATTGCGGGATCATTAGATGAGTTGAAACTATGGCAGCTCACACGGTAACTGTTACAAGTCCGGAAAGTTGGCCCTGGTGGCTAAACCTCTCGGAATGGCCTGGAAACTGTCCCAAATGGTGTGCCCTACTCTACCTCTCAGTACTGATGACTAACCAACCCGTCTGTTGGTGTGTCTGGACCTCAGATGGATCCTCCTTGGGGAATGCACGCCTTTACCACTGGAAAACTGCGCCCTAGTGATTCCACCGTCGAAATTGGCTGAGAGGTGTCTCAAACTGATCGCCTTGGCCTACTGTGAAATGGGTCAGAAGGGTTTCCATGGATCTGATTTGATGATCCCTCGGGAACCCCAAATGTGTCCGCCCAAGGTGCCACACTCCCAATGTCTGGAAAATGCGCCCCAGATGATTCCTTCGTCGGAATTTGACTATGAACTAGGAAAAAAATGCGAATTTCCCTCTTCTCAACTGGGTCGGAGGGGAATCTCTGAAATCTCCCTGGATGGGACAAGTCGATCCACCGAACCTCCTCAGAAGCTGTGCCCTCACCTTGAATAAGTACGCCCTTGCTGCTGGAACCTTTGTAACTATTGCTGAAGAATGATGGAAGACCTGTGTGATCTTCCCAGTGACTAGGGTGTGTCTCTCAAAACCAAAATCAACCAATTGGTGTCTTCCTCCTAGAATCCACTGAACTATCTCTCCTGAGATGCGCCTCTCTCGTCAATGACAAGTCAAAATCTGCATAACGATGAATTAGGTCGCTTTACCCTTCCTTTATATCTTCCCGAAACCCTAATTCGTTGTTCACCTTTTCCCTCCAAGTGAATTTTACTTTATTTTATTATTCTTTGATTAAATCACTTAATTAATTAATTAATTAACCATTTTATCTCCGGCCACTAAAAGTCACTTCTCATCATCTTATCCTGTAATGCTCTTCCTCCTGACTCCGATGAGCTATTACACTAAGAGGTTTCTCCAAGTAATATGCCGATTATGACCTTAGTGAATTTAATTAAGATATGACCCATAATAACTCAAAATTACAGAAATCGTCGGAATGCAACGAAACCAAAGCCAAGCTGTGTGGAATGAATCCTGACGATGAACGATGCAAGTCGGGCCCAATAAAACCCCCCAATATCTTTCGAACTCTCGATCACCCCTGTCTGGCTACTCTAGTAGGAATAACACTCTGTAATGTTATAATGTCCAAAAATGGGGACATTACAGTCCTCCCTGCTGAAATATTGCTTGTCCTCAAGCAATAATTGAATCAATCTGTATATGATACCAGGGTCCCATATCCACCTGTGTGACACAAAGTTGACTCCCCTCAAGATGGGGCCTCTCCAAGTGCTCACCACACATGTCACCCAATTGCTTCTGATGAGTAGAATGATCAATGGCCAAAGAATCTCAATCAACTCCCAAAGCAACCATTCTACTCGAAACTCAACTCCATCAAACACTGAACTACCAAGCACTCCAATCCCTGGATTCCATATCAATATGTGAACTGCAATGCCCTGTGAAGTATAGTTCTGTAACATATCAACACCATGAGTCTCCTGCAAATAACACACGACCTCAACCCGAAATGAGTCCATCCTACCAGACCATACCAAATCGAACATGACCCCCACCGACTGAACATGCTGCTGCCATAGTGAGGTACTACAAGATCTCAACGAATCACCAGCCAATGACTTGCTCTCCCCAATACTGAAACTCAATGTAAAATCAAAGTGACTTCCCCCTACAGAGGTCCGCTCATCTCCATCAGTCAATGAAATGTCCAACCCTGTAATCCCAGGGTCCCATGCTAGTCTCTGACAGGGACCATCATGTTGATGCTGCTCTACTTTGATCATGACTGTCTGCTCAAAGTATCCATACTGGATCCTCCACTCCTGGATCCTCATAAGATGAAACAATCTATTGACCCAATGGACTCCCGGATCCCATGTTAAATTTGGAAGTTCATCACTTCCAATCCCCACTAACTGCTGATGTGCCCTACTAGTAATTGTCGAAAGCTCTCCACCCTCATCCCAATGAGAGTCTGAATATGTAGTAACCTCTGAGATATCCTTTGTCCCATGGCCTAGGATACTCTCCATCACGCCTAGGGCCTCAACTGTCTACCCCTAATGATCCACCCCTATCCTGTTGTATGCAATCAAGACACTCCTGTCAGGTGGTCTCAACCTACCAACTCTCCATGTCCCTTGCCACTGTCTAGCTCCCCCTGTGTTGCTGTCAATGATGAAAGTATGGGGAAAGGCTATCATAAATATCTCTAACCAACTGTAGGACTGGAAAGTATCACATGCTTTGGTCAATCCCAAGGACTTGACCAAAAGCTCGTCCATCAACACCCATGGTAAATAATCGCATGTACTCATCACTAAACACCAACCATCGGGCACAATAGTAGGTATCTCCACAAATTGCGGGTCAATCATTCTCCATCCATCATCGCTCACACAACTGCTACTACGATGAAGGTGATCTCCTAGATCTGTATACTGCTACAAGGGAGAGGAATCTCCATGCTCTACTAAGTACATCTCCTCCCTGCAATCCAGTGCGTCCCCCTGAATCCCACTGTACACCTCTGTATGTCTCTGTGAACTACCACTCATCATTGTATGCCCCTACATACTCACGTGATCTCCTGTATACACTTGCAACATCATGGATCCTAGGTGTACTACGGGGTCATCCTCTACATGAAGGTCAACCAATCCTGGAACACAAATGGAAGTGTCCTCATAACTGCCCTTGGCTCTGGAATCCCCATGTGTATGTGTGTGCCCAACTGTCTCAACACCTCGCGTGAAGGGTGGTCCCTGTGACCTATGGACATCCTCCTGTGTCTTCGGATCATATCTCTCCATACTCATCAATGATCCTGGGTACTCCTCATGCTCCTCCCTCAACTGGTGTTCCACTGCTAAACCACCAACATCCTCTCGCAATGTGGCTGAGGGATATATCCAACTCTCTGCTAAAATAGATGTAGTGGATCTCTGTCTAATTTCCTCAAGGAGCTCCTCTGATCTGGACTCTGATTCATGAAGGGTTGTCTGTGTGCCTTCCAAGAATCTTCGTGTGCTCACCAATTCATGAGTGAGTCGGTCCACCTCAACCTCCTGCTCCCTTAGTGCCTTGTGATACATCTCGCCAACCTCCAATAGGTAATCCCTATCCATCAACAACTGCTGGTAATCGTCCCTCATCACAATCACTCTCTCCCTAAGTGTATGGAAGTCATCAATGACAAGTCCCGCATTTGAACTATCCCGTGCCATCAAGGCCCTCCAGCAATAGCTTGCCAGTGCCACCAATGCATGTGTATCATCAATGCATCTAGTGGCTGCCATGATCATGTCCTCACTGACTTTCAACTGTCCTGTCAAGTGTCGTGACTCCTCGTCACAATCCTGTTGAGGTGCTACCTCATGCCTCTCACTACTAGTGTCAACATTGGAATCCCCAACAACACACTTCTCAAAATATAAGGCACTGAACTGCCCATTGTACCTTGTGCTACTGAGTCCTCCTGTATGCCACTACACGCCATCACCAACTGCCCCCATCGGAATCGCACTGTATCTTGTATGGGCAGCTGTATCCTCCTGTGCACTCACCCTACTAATATCATCTGCGCCTCGATCCCATACAGATGTGTCCAGACATGTGCTATGGTCATCCCGTTCAATAAGGAGTGCATCCTTATCACTTTAGATCGATCCTGGGAGTAAGTGTCCCAATAAGCTATTGGTCCCCACAACTTGGTCCATCAGTGGAATCTCCAAGAGTGGTGACTCACTCTCCTCATACTGATAGGTATGTGTAAGGTCAACTAACTCCAAGCCATACCTCTCCTCCTGGGTCTGCAGAGCCATATGTCCCTTGTGTACAATCCCCACACATGGCTCCTCTACCATATCAGGAATGCCACTGATATCCTCATGTGTCGTGGCTAGCGTAGGTGACTGAGAAGATGAAAAATGTGGCTCGCTCATCATCCTCCATACATGACTTCTTGGAATCCATGTCTACACCCATAGGTAGGTCATCCAACCTCCTAATCTCATCATGTCTAAGTGCCAACACATATGGATCCTCACAAGTGTCACCACTATGCTGAAGTGTTGAATCCTCAACATTGCCTGATGGGGAAGATGAAGGACATGCACTATCATCTTGTCCATCCCACTGCCCCTCAGATGCGCAAGAGCCACTAGCCTTATCAGACTACTCTAAATAGGCGTATATGGTTGCATTCACATGCATCTGCTCATCCTCACTATCATAGTGCACGTCAACAATGTGCACCTTCCCTTTACCCCTACATCTGTGATTTGGCTTCCAAGGCATTTTGCAACTGTAGCAAAGCTCCTTGCATCTGTGATTTGGTTTCCAAGGCATTTTGCAACTATAGCAAAGCTCCCTGCATCTAATGGGTGTAGGCTCCATCTGTGCTCCTGTCAATCCACTAGTTGGTAATGATGTATCTACCCCTTATCTGATTTTCCCCATAGGCTGGTAGGAAAACCAACTCTGATACCACTGTAATGTTCCTAACTTGGCTAGTTTGGGAAACATTGATAATTTGATGTATCTACTGTAGATAATTCATTGTTACAACATATAAATGACTATATAGATGATAAATGAGACAAAAGACTACAAATCTTATATTATGATATCTTTGTGAGTACAATGTCGAATGCAGCTGAATAAAAATGAATCACTCGGCTAGATCAAATGAAAAAAGGATCTTAGCCGAAATACAATAAGCAAACTAAATAATAAAACCCGATAATAGATGAGCACTGCGGAATCAATGGATGAGCTGGAACTATGGTAGCTCGCACAGTAACTGCTGCAAGTCCGGAAAATTCGCCCTGGTGGCTAAACCTCTTGGAATAGCTTGGAAACTGTCCCAAATGGTGCACCCTACTCTATCTCTCAGTCCTGATGACTGACCGACCCCTTTGTTGGTGTGTTTGGACCCCAGATGGATCCACCTAAGGTATTGCGCCCCTCTACCATTGGAAAACTGCGCCCTAGTGATTCCACCGTCAGAATTGGCTGAGAGGTGTCTCAAATTGATCGCCTTGGCCTACTGTGAAATGGGTCGGAAGGGTTTCCATGGATCTGATCTGATGATTGCTTGGGAACCCCGAGTGTGTCCGCCCAAGGTGTCACACTCCCAATGTTTGGAAAATGCGCCCCAGATGATTCCTCCGTCGGAATTTGATGAGGAACCAGGTAAAAGATGCGCCTTGCCCTCCTCTCAACTGGGTTGGAGGGGAATCTTTGAACTCTCCTTGGATTGGACAAGTCGATCCACTGAACCTCCTTAGAAGTTGCACCCTCACCCTGAATAAGTCCACCCTTGCTGTCGGAACCTATGTAACTGCTGTTGAGGAATGATGGAAGACCTATGTGATCTTCCCGGTGACTAGGGTGTGTCTCTCAACAACGAAATCAACCAACTGGTGTCTTCCTCCTGGAATCCACTGAACTATCTCTCCTAAGATGTGCCTCTCTCCTCAATGACAAGTCAAAATCTGCATAATGATGAATTAGGTCGCTTTACCCTTCCTTTATAGCTTCTCGAAACCCTAATTCGTTGTTGACCTTTTCCCTCCAAGTGAATTTTACTTTATTTTATTATTCTTTGATTAAATCACTTAATTAATTAATGAATTAACCATTTTACCTTTAAAAAGTGTTTTATCCATTCTTATGGCTTCTTCGGTAATTGAAAGTCACTTTTCATCATCTTATCCTGTAATGCTCTTCCTCCTGATTCCGATGAGCTATTACACTAAGAGGTTTCTCCAAGTAATATGCCCATTATGACCTTCTTAGTCAATTTAACTAAGATATGACCCATAATAACTCGAAATTACGGAAATTGTCGGAATGCAACAAAACCAAAGCCAAGCTGTGCATAATGGATCCTAAAGATGAAAGATGCAAGTCGGGCCCAATAAAACCCCTCAATATCTCCCGAACTCTCTATCACCCTTGTCTGGCTACTTTGGTAGGAATAACACTCTGTAATGTAATAATGTCCAAAAATGGGGGCATTACACCAGCCTGGTCCTGAAGTAGCAGTAAGTCTTGCTCCATGAGGTAATGAGTTCGGGTATCATGGTATGTGTCACTCTGATTATTGAAGCACTTGAATATGTTGCTCTGAATTCTCCTTCATTTCATAACGTTTGCTTCGAAATTATGCTCTTTAACTTGTTCATACCTGGAAGGGTGACATGATGGCCTAGCAAGTTGATCTCCCTTTAGGATGGGTTGCCATTGGGTAGGTCTATAAAAGGTCATCATCCATTCCCTCCATACTTACCACGTTCCATCTTTACTCCTCTCATTTTCCCCTACCTTTGTTCGAGCATTGGGTTTTCCACACTAGGAAGGGTTGTACCTTGCCTTGTGGGAAGAAGGGGCTAAAAAGGCCCAGGGGGTAAAAGCAGCTGGCAAGAGTTAAAAGCCCAAATGAAACCTTTGAGATGCTTCGCCCAGGGATTCCCGAGAAAGCAGTAAAAAGCTTCTCAGTAAGAAAAGGGGACCCATAAGATAAATAAACACTTAAGGAATTAGTTGGTGGATGGGAGGTATCATCATGAGCCGGCCTATGATGACCATGGGCATGTAGTGGTATGACACTATCATTTATCTCATCACGAGCCAACCTTCTCATCTCCATGAAATGCTTGTGGATAATGCTGTCACCTTTGGTCACCAAGCTAGGACAATGTCCCTCAACTCTTCCCTTGAAGCATAAAAGAAAAGGATCAAAAGAAATAAAATTAAGAATAAAACACAATGAATGGGCTAGGAAACAATGGCATCCATGACAAGGTGCAACTCGCCCTCTAAAAAGGCACCCACAGGTAAGATCAGTACTTCCGTTTGCAAGTGGCATGCAGGGAAATTGTGGGCCTTAATGGGGAAACTATTGGAGTCATCCTGCCAGCTGCATCATTATTGATATCTTTGATACAACAGATTGTGTGTGCCACTCTTTGGAGTCTCCATCCTGTTGAAGGACATGTGTCACACCTTCCTGCATCCTCTGCCCTCCAATAGTAGTAGTGACTGATACAAAAATTCAGTGATTTTATGTCATTTGACAGTT
Organism: Picea engelmannii; assembly: GCA_009831015.1. NCBI lineage: Eukaryota > Viridiplantae > Streptophyta > Pinopsida > Pinales > Pinaceae > Picea > Picea engelmannii. Next base: position 101,001 of record ML806423.1, read on the forward strand.
TTGTTTTTCTTACCATTTCTGTCTAGAGGAACAGAGTATCATTAAAGAGAATATTATATAAAGAGATGAAGTGTTGGAAACAATTTTCCATTACACTACAATATTCTCTCCCCCTCTATTTCTTCTTTCCTCCTGCTCCTTCCATTTCTTCCTTTGCAATTTTGCTGGTGGTAACTTTCCCATCCATAGGAATGGCCTACTTCTATGGTTGATGGTTGACCTCTTCTTCTCTTTTCCTGGCAGGTTTCGAGCTGAGAACTGGAGGGTTCGGATTAAAATCTGCAGTCTCCTACCTCATTTTCTGAGCAGTTTTGCTGGATATCTCTTATCCAGATTTGAGCTGCGCTCTCATTTTGCTTCTATCTAGGCTCATATATTTTCTACTTTTAGTGTGCCAAGGTTTTCTAGACTTTTAAGCACTTATAAGTTACATGGTGTTTGAGCATTGGATCTCTTTTGTGATGTAATATTGCTTAATATATGGAGCTATCAGTTTGAACCATCTCTCATTCCAACCCTGCAATATGTTATGAGTTTATTGTGCCGGTGGCATTTGGTGTGAATGGATTTGGAGACCACCATCTTTGCATTTAAAAGCCCCACTTATCGGTATTGGGGATTTATGAGTTGATTTCATCATTTTTGTCTCATCCCTACTTTCTATTTTCTGTTTGTGGTTCATTGGTTTGGACGAGATTATTGAATATCTTTCACTGATATTGGAAACAATGGTGTATTGTTGTTTACTTGCTTTATCACAAGGATTCAACTGTCTTATGTGTGACGCACTTGCTTCGGATTTAGTAGGTTTATTTTAACTAGCTGCTTGCACAGAGGAGGGAGAACCACCCTCTAAAAAATGAAAGGGAAAGTGCCCCACAAGCCCTTCTTTAATAATTACTATACCTAGCTGGTTGACGCCTACTGGGGACCTTACCCTGGGGAATTATCAGATCGTTCCGTGAGGTTTCCAGTCCGACAGAAATTCTCATTAACAGGGATATCCCCATGCTTGGGTAAAGTGCACATACCCCAAGGGACCATATTGCATTGTAGATAGTTCTTAGGTCCAGATCAGAGGAAATTTTGTTAGAACAAAGATTTAGTCTTTTTTCAGAACCACGTTTGTTTTTGACATTATATAAATAGTTACAGCAAATGGTTGAAGGAAGGTGTACTGTTTGAGATGGACTCTTATGGAAGGATTAACATTGTAATTGTTAGTTTAACCATTGACGTTAAACCTAATTCAAATGGTATGTAGGCTGCTATGTGAAGGTACAAAATTGTCCTTGACTTGTAAATAATGGACACTGGAGCTCATCGTATCCAGATAACAAATAAAACTTGGTGAAGTGCAGTGTAGTAAAGTTAATTTGCAGTGTACTTGCAAAAATAACCTCAAAGAACTTTGCCTGTCAATAAATCTATCAATTAGTTCATTTTTGATACTCAAGGATTTGCCGCTGAATGAAATGCTTTCTACTGTGAACTATTTTGATGGCATTGGTTAAAATCAATTTGTCTCTAGTTTACTTGCTACTGCTTATTGTTACTATAATTTCAAACCATACACGATATCTATTTTGCTCAAGTTTCCAGGATGGGTTGCCACAGATTTGTACAATTTGTCGGAAAATGGATTGGAAAATGGATTCAGAAGAGGAGAGAATTGATCCGACTTGCTATCAGTGCTTTCTCTGCATTTCTTAACTTATTCCAATTGTCACCAGATCACAAGTATCGCGTGCTATAGAAACGATGAAATTTGAAATATTGTAGTGGATTATTTTCTTTCGGTTGTGGACCCTTACTAGTTTCCAACTCACATCTTGATCACATCATGATTGACGTGAAACTAGAAACTTGATGGACTATATCAATTACTGTTATGTTCCCCCAAACATAGTAAGTTTGTTTAACAAACTCAATCAATAACTATAGCTAAAAAGCAATCGAACTTTTTAAAACTCATTTCCTTTTGTTTGGTTGTCATTTTCTATTACATGAAAGCATGTATGGGTGTAGACGAGTTTGGAGAGTTTGATTCGAGTAAATTTGTTTATATTTGACCATTTGTCATTCCCCGAAAAATGGGAAAGTAATGTTGAATCTAGTTCTTGCTTTTTATGGATGTGTAACTCATTGCAAACAATATTCTACAACATTAAGGAGGGCATTTAGAAAGTTTTTATCCAATTTTACGGTCATTTATTTCCATTAAAACCAAGACCATAAAGCTAGACCAGCTAGGCTTTCTCATAAAGGAAGCTTGGGAAGAAAGGGTGTGTATGTTTTGCACCTCCGGAAAAGTGGAAACATAAAAACATTTCATTTTGGAGTGTGAAGCTTTCAAAGACAGTAGGGACAGCTATGTAAGTATTTTAACAGCTAGCTCTTGGAATAATTTATTCAGCGAGGGGACAATGGACAAATTGGGGGAGCTCATCATCAAGTTGAACATGAAAAGGGATGAAATGTAGAAATCAGTGTGTGAGGCGATCAGTCCCATAGGCTTTTGTTAGCCTCGTGGACGTTAAAATACTTTCTTCTTCTTCTAAAACCGCATGATAAAACATTTAAAATTGAGGAGACTCCTATGGTCATTGTGCAAAGTCTTTGGTGAGGATTGTAAGTGTCATAGGATTGTAAGAAATGAAAATAAATAAAACTCTTTGATGAAACCCTAATTTTACGAGGCCAACCAAATAATGTCCAACTTAATGGCCAATTAACCAAAAATCAAATGCAAAGAAAATCAATGATGATCTACCAATAAGAAAATGTGCACAAAACTAGAAAAAATGGATATTTTCAAATGTATGAAGAAGGGATTATGTTCCCTAATCATTTGTATTGAATTGATCTACTTTTATGGTTGTACTAGAGTTCTAGCATAGGGCCTATTAACCCCTCACATCTAGGGGTAACTAGAGGATATTTTTCTCCTATGATCCATGTTACAGATGACAGTACTACAAATGACATCCATGGTTCTCCATAGACAGTTGCCCACATATGCTTCTCACTTTATGCTCAGCCCACTCACATTAGATAGTATGGTGCATGACACACATGAGGTACTTTGTTTTAATGCTTCATATTAAGTGTTAATGCTCAATGTATTTGACATGAAAATAGTGACCATGGGTTGAGTCAAGTGATGGATCATGATGTTTTGTATTTATACCTTTTTTCTTGTTTCACCTTGGTGGTCATCATCATCTCCTAGTCAAAGGTTGTCATTCTTGCGCAGGGTTGTATTCTTGGGGGCCTTGATAGGGGTAACATGTCCATGTCCCAATCCATACATAACATGCTCCATCTTTCCCCCTTTCTGTTATCCCTTCTTTTGGGTTGGTTGTCATATGTCACTCAAATAGGTTCATGTTTCATAATGTCATGAGAAGGAGAAGCTAGATTGCTCAAGGTTGATGTAGCTTGATATAATAAACAAAGAAAAGAAAAGAAAGCAAGTGCTATACTGAAAATGCAAAGTTAACCAAGAAAAATTAAAAGCAAAGTCAAGAACCAAGAAAGAATAAAAAAGCACGAGGTTTGCCCCCTCGCTAAGAGGCCATCACCTCAAGTCCTACACAATGAATGCATACCTAAAATGGGACTTAGAAAATAAAAATCAAAAGCCAAAATAGGTTGAATGAATAAAGAAAAAGACAAATATGGGTTTGGAAAGACACACTGTTGAGGAAAGGGTAACTCATTGCTCAAGTGCTCCCTCATGCAAAGGCATTCATGAGGATGAATATTATACATAACTTTCCATGAGTATACCACCACCCATGAAGTAAAGCCCAAACCATATCATATGTCATTACACATACTCCTTGATGGGTTTATAGGGAAATGCTCATTTTCTTGGGTACTGACATACCTAATGAAGGTTAATGATAATCTTTCCATACCTAAACTTAGGAAATTGTATAGGTTTATGAGCTAGTGTGAAGTTTGAAGATGATGCTTAATGTGATTTGTCTAATGGCTTTTACATTGACATGACTCACTTTCTATGTTTCATTTGACTTGTATACATGCTTCTGGGTTGATGGATGCACTTGACCACATGAGTCCCTCCTTGGACGATGTACTTCACATGACTATTCGCCTGGTTTAAGCATTGGTCCTTTGGAGGATGTTGAGGGGCTACTTGCATGTTTGACGAAGGTCGTCCCACCATTTTAGAGAGGTTCTTCCACTTGTTATGGAGGACTTTGAGCCTTATGAGGACATCGAATCCTTGTTGAGACCATAAAAGTAGGTCATTCCTATGGATGGGAAAGTTATTGCCGACAAAATTGCAAAGGAAGAAATGGAAGGAACATGAGGAAAGAAGAAATAGAGGGGGAAGAGAATCTTGTACTGTAATGGAAAAATGTTTCCAACACTTGATCTCTTTATATAATATTCTTTCTAATGATACTTTGTTCCTCTAGACAGAAATGGTAAGGAAAACAAAACCGTCAAATGACACAAAAATCATTGAATTTACCCCTAGCCTAACAAAGGGTCTTCCATAATCCACAACTTAACATTCGAGGTCTTCTATTTGCAACTTGTCCATAATCAATCCTCGAGGGCATTTATTTGTTTGTAGTTTTTCTAGAATAATTTACTTTGTTGATAGTCTTGAATCATCCCTTCATTAATTTACGTGAAATTTACCACTTGTCATTGCCCTTTGTCAGCAACTTGTCAATTTCTTTGTTCACATAACCTTTTAAACAAAACCTTTAAAATCCATGCACTTTCTTCATGAGATTTGTTCTTTCATTTTACAAAAAGTGTTACTTGTTAGAAAATCTAATACGCATCTACTAGTTCATTATTTCTTCAATCTCACCTTGTACTTTCTTACAGAATTTCCCTTGTCATTCAATCATTCTTCTTCTTCTACTACTAGTTCACTTCCATGGAATTGGTACAAATTTGCAATAATAAAGATGAGAGAAATGACATACTATGCTAATAACTCCATTTTATATACACTTTAAATTCTAGAGGATCCAATTTTCTTGGAATTTATGTTTGTGTTCTCCCTTGAGGAAATTGTTCATTCCTAAAGTGCACCATCACCAAATCACTTTCCTCTAGCATCCTTATCCAATATAAACATGAATATTTTGGTCTCTAAATCATATTTGTAATCATCAATGGCTATACATGGATATACTGTCACTAATGGAGGCATAATTGAGGTTGGTTATTTGTTGCATGCTACTTTTCATCTAGTTGGAGTGCATAAAGAAGCTTGCTTCCAATTTCCTCCAATAACAATAATGGGGATATGATATTTCCCCAATGAAATTTTTTGTGGAACACCACTTGAAAAAATTGAAAATCTACCAGGAATATTGAAACCTATTCCCCGGAGGTAACTACTTCCATAAATCCACCTCCTTTAAACCCAACTTCAAATACCATTGCTATCACATGAAACATTGAAGATACTTCACCTTTTGGTTATTCTACTTGTTATGTTTATGGTATTGATAGGCTTTTAGAGAGGCCGAAGGTTGAAACAGAAAAAAAAAATGTTGATAAATGACTTGATTAAAAGCGTAAATTGAAGTTTTTCAGATTTGATAAGCGTAGAGGAGACGAAGAGCAAATCGATTGAAACAAAGACAACTTGACTTTAATTCTAGTCTTAAATTTTGAAGCTTTTGATCTACAACTTTAAAGTTGAAGTTAAATTTTATAAAAGATTTTATGGTTATAGTTAGTAAGTATGGATGTCAAATTATGATATAGTTCATTTCAATAAAATAAGTGGATCTTGGAAAAGTTAAAGGGCTTCTTTTTCTTGTGTTACGTAGGCTATGATATTGTGATATCCAAGATTTGTTTGGTTTATGATTTTTGAAATGAAGAATGTAACTTAGCTCCACTTGTAATGGAGCAATAAAAAGATCAAAATTGTGGAATAATAAATGGAGAAAAAGGGCAATCTTAGACTTGATTCTAATATTCAAGAATAGAAAACAGAGACTTCAAATGGATAGATAAGTACGCTGCTAATGATACCATGATATAATAGTGCAATGCTACTTGGTATGATAAGCAATAAAGTGGAAATCGTATAAGTTTATATTCAAACATATAACTATCATAAATCAAGATGGATCCAAAATAATCCAAAGTGCTTAAACGCTCATGAGTTAAAATGGATCTATGTTGGTTATATATATATATATATATATATATATATATATATATATATATATATTAGAACTTTTGTGCATGAAGGAAGGTGTTTGATCTTTTGGAGTTGGTTTACCTTTGTCAACAAAGGGGCTTAATACATGTCCAACAACCCAATTTGTTTAAGTGGATGTTTATATATACAAAGAAAAAATTCACTAAATTCCCCCTCTTTCCTAAAGTATTTAGATAGTGGACGAAGTCAACCGTGAGAGTGATTTGTAATCCTAAGAGAACCAACCAGATTGAAACTTGTCAACTCCCAATTAGTAACATGTCTTTAGCATATAGCCCTTAACTAGCCCTTAAGGTTCAAAACAAAACATGGGGGTGGGTTTTGATCTAGTTATGTGGGATGAGTCATGATATATATTTATTTATTTATTTCATCCAAAAAAAAATCATGATTTCATTTCAAGATGAAAGTAAGTTATATTCATAAATGTTGCATCAACATATCATGTAAATAAGGTCTTAGAAAGTCCATCAACTATCCTATAACTTTGAGAAAAGCCAAGCCCGATACATTTCAAACAAAAATAGGGCATTGCCCACCTACATCAAAATACAAATATAATATCTTGAACAATACTTCGATGATAATGTCCAATTTGTTTTAGAAACATTGCAATCACTACAAGGAAAACATCTATAAGAGGAGGTTTTTGTTACAAGATTAGGTATAATTATTAAAAAACCTTTTCTATTGATAGTAGAGGTTTTATGAAGAATTTAACAAATGTTGACTACTACTAAAATTATGAGCGCCCTATTATGGTACAAGTTGTAGGTTGGGCAAAGCCCGACCCAAGCAAGGAACAAGGGCTACAACTTTGGGAATCTTACACCCAATGTCACCTCGATGTAGGTCCCACACTTCAAGGGTGACTATATCACTCTAGGGAGGTGATCTCAGTGACCCTAGTGTTAGAAAGTAACGAATGTGCTCATTTAACCATAGACAATATAGTAATATTGTCACCCAACCATAGGCTGAAGCCAACCTCGAGCATCTTAACCTTGACAGAGAATGATTCCGGAAGCAAACCCTAGGCTTAATAGCCAAACAAAGGTGGCACACCTCTCTCCAAGGATAGCGCACCAAGCAAGAATAACAGAAATTGATTAGAGAGTCCAACCTAGAAAAACCGAAAATGCAGATTGCAGAACTGTTGGCAGCAGTTGCTCCCAAGACTTGCGCACAAACTGGTCAACTGCAGTGCGCACAAGTGTACTTCCATAGTTCTGAGAATATTGGCCATAATGAAGACTGGCCTCCTATATTTATACTGTTTTTGCCATACTGCCTGGGCCGACTTCTCATTCTGGGTGCTAATTACTTAGTATATAACATTTCCTTTAGCTGACTTCTTCTCTTGGAGTCTAATAAACTAATACAAATCATTCTCTTGAGTCAACTTGTCTACTAGGGTTCTTAATCAATTATTTAGGGTTTCTTCTTGCTTCTCGAAATATTCTATTCTCGTTAGGTTTACACGTGGAGGTAAATACCTCCCGCAACTACCATAATATCAACACTCCCTCCTAGCTAGGGAGGTATTGAAGGCAATGGTCTTGAGCACAAACATACCATTCAACCGGTAGCATCATCATAGTCATACAAACTATCTCATGTTAGATCACAAACACCATCATCACTATCAATGTCATCTGACAACATCAACTGCATCATCTCTCGAAACCATACTCCATTTGAGTAATCAGACATGATGTTGAATAAGTCACTCACTCCAAGGAGTGATACAAAAGCCATTCTTCTAATCCAGGCATATGTCTTAGAAGAATAAATGTTTTGGACCATTTTCCATCCGGAGAATCTCTGTCCATTAGTACATTGATCATCCATCTAGTTGATAATCATTTTCAATACTTCTAATAGTTTACAAGGCAATCAGAGCAATGTCATTCAATAGAACACAATTGTGTCTATCCATAGTAGTACACAACTACAATCCAGTGGTACACTACCACACCAAGTAGCACACAACTACTTGATCAGTGACATATAGTCACAATCAATGGAACACATCCACCACAGTAGCATACATCCACTGTTCAGAGACATACAGTCTCCATAACAATCATATCATCTGATATCAACCTGCACGGAAACAATATCATAATATAAACTGAGTCATCTGGGCCATTCTTCCACTCACATCTGTGAGATCTGGAAGAACTTCTTCCCACAGAGAGTAAAACATCAACGATGGGCTATCTGGACTATTCTTCTCAAGCAAGGAAGAATAATTGTCCTGATTTCTGAGCCTGGGCCATTCACCTATCTAGGTCATTCCTCCAACACTAAACAAAGTGCAACCTGGAGAGAGTGAGTCTTCCCTAGGGAATGCATGTCCCTGATTGTTGAACTTGGACCGTTCACCTTTCTGGGCCATTCCTCCAGCACTAAACAAAGTGCAACCTGGAGAGAATGAATCTGCCCTAGGGAATGATTGTCTAGACCATTTCTTAAGGAAATGGCTATCCTGCACCAACCTCCAAAATGAACCATTTTTCGAAACTGCTCACAACTGTGAGCTTCGAAAGAATGACTGTCCGACGAGGCAGACCAATCTTCTTGACCACTACTGAGAATGACCGTCAAGAAGAAAGACTGTCCTAGACCATTCCCCCACACTGGCCACAAGGGGAATCGATGTCTATGGTACATCAACAATCCATCAAACCATTTTCATTACAAAAATGATCGTTCGATCTGGACCATTTTCCGAACTGGAAAATGCTTGTCCGTAAGAAATCTCAAACCACTTTCGGAACTGGAAAGACAACTGCTCATCCTGGACCATTTTTCGAACTGAAAAATGACTGTCCATAAATCAATAACACATCAGTGCTCCCTCCCAACCTGGGAGCCATCTCTTCCTTTTTCAATAAGGAAGTCGTCTCCACGAGCTCCATCTTGACTACGCAAACTCTTTCATCTTGGAAAGAGGCCTTACCAAAATATCTGCTTATCTGCTCATCTGTGGAGATATATATATTGGAGAACCACTTCTCTTTTCTGGACTTCATCACAGAGAATGTAATGCTTGATCTCAGTGTACTTCGGTCTTTCTGGAACACTGGTTTTCTCTGAAGGCTTCATATAGCTATGATCAATATAGTATATCATTGTTGGATTCATCTTTTGTTTCATGCTAGCTCATAACATCGTGGCAAGGGTCAAACTGGAACGTATCTAAGTGGTACTTCTTCTGCCATCATGAGAGTTTGTCATGAATTAGTAATCCAGCATCCTGAGCTTCTGAGTAACCATTCTGATACAATATCTCTATTATAGAAAGTTTTCACCACGCTTCTGCTGTGCATTGTAGGTTCTGCACCAAGTTGTTTGAATCCTTATGAGATCTTCTTCCATCTGTATACAAGACTCTCTTTCTGGTATACCTCAAGACCTTGAGGTTGCTCTACATACGCTTCTTGTTCAATTATTCTAAGAACATTCCTTACATTTATTTGATGTAAACTCCAACCCATGGATATTGCAGAAGATATAATGGCTCATGTAGAGGTGTGTTTGGAACAAGCTATCATCATAGTCCTCTCCTTCCATTTGGGAGAACCTTTGGTTCTAAATCTTGCAATGCTTTCATTCATAAGTCTTCCATACATCGTTCTTCATCACAACTTTCATTTCTTCTGCTTGATTGTTCTAGAAGGTTCAAATAAAGCTGGTAGTCTTATGATTCTAGATATAATGACTGGTTGTTCTAGCTTTTCTTTCTCTCTTGGAATCTTCATGTTTCTCTTTAGCTCTTGGGTCCATGGAGTTTTCTATAGATTCCATGCCTTGAGGATTCCAACTTCTTCCTTTCATCATAGGATCATGGATGTGGATGGAAAACCAAGGATATTTTAACGCTTCTTTTAGAAGAAGACTTCTTCTAAAGTCAAACTGAACACATGCTGCTTTTCATGGCTACTACCATTGATGGGAACATGGATAGATACTTCATCATCTTCAATGGATCATATTATTTAGGATTAGCTCCCTCCTAATCCTTGCTTCATGCATGAATGCATGATCTTCTTTTGGAATTATATAATCGGCTCCCTCCATCTAACAGAGTCCATGCTTCCGTCTGCATCCTTATTGCCTTCTACAAAGTGTTATAAGTCCTTTTCCAATTTCCTCTTGATTGTTGACTTCTTTCTATTTTTACTTCTTCTAGCTTTCTTGAAGTTTGATTCTAATTTCGGCTTATCTTGCAGCTGTTACTTATGTAATAGCTTCCACATGAATTATTACCAGGGGTTGTTGATGTACTTCATCCTTTCATGTGTATTTCTTGTCTTGTAGTCATCGTGATAACAATCCTTATCTTGTTTGTTCTTCCATAGATATAGTTTCTCTTTGAACATCTTATCTTCTAAGAAATAGATATGCAAGATATGTACAAAAACTATGTAAACATGGTATGTACAAGAAATATGAAGAGTATTGTTACCTTGTCTTAGAAGAAGAAGTTTGTTTTATCCTGCTTGGTCTTCTTTGAAGGTTCCTTTCCTTCGACAACTAATTCTTCGTGTGTTTCCATCCTTTTCTTTAGCTTGGGACAATGATTCTTGTAGTAACCATATTTTCGATAGTTGAAGCATTGGATTTTTGACATATCTTTCTCTTGATTTGATTTCTTCTTGGAGCCAAACTTCCTTTGCAAGATACCAGATATATAAAATATGCAGAACATAAATAAAATGCTAGAAATGGCAGAATAACAGTAAAATATCCAGCATAATCTTCACAATACACATAAATGATATACGAATAGTGATAGAAATAACACTTTGATTCAGAAAGCAATGTTCACAGGCCTCTTCGAGGGGGCAACCTCCAATCGAGCAGGGCTCTGTTACAATAATCTCCAAGCTAGGGTTTTCATACCCTCTACCCTTATTTATACTAAATATGTCTATTAAAAGAATCATCTAGAGGAAGATCCT
>ML806424.1:49746-66403 GCA_009831015.1 Picea engelmannii
CATGTCCATGAATATCTAGTGGTATGACATTACCATCATCTAGTCACCAAGCCAGGGTAATGGCTCTCAGTTGCATGGCTGAGAGAAAGGGGGTCTCATCACGAGCCAACCTTCTCATTTCCACTAGGTGTTTGTGGGTGACAATGCCATTATCTGGACACCATGCCAAGGCAGTGGCCTTCAACCTTTCCTTAAAATTCTGAAAGAATGACAAATAATGGGCTTGGAAAAAGTGCATTGCGGACGAAGGTACCACACACCCTCTATAAAGGCACCCATGAATGAGACACTACAACCTCTTGTATGTCATGAGCCATATACCCATTGAGTCTTGACCCTGACCACTTCACCCACTTTACATGGTTTAGAAAGAGATCTCTTGGAAACTCTCCTTGACCTAGGGCAAGATCTACCCAATAGGATACCTCGTCAACCCTCCCATATTCAAGCTTGACAAGTCGTATAATGTCTTTGAGCACGTAATTGTTTGACATAGTGATCTTTGATGCACATGCTTAGGTTGCTTATTTATTGATTGGATTCACTTATCATGATGTTATGACTTGAGATCCTTGGAGGGCGTGGTTATTTGTCTTTGCAGGACCTAGTTTATGGACAGTTTTGGAAGAACAAGCTTAGCTTGGGCTTCCATGGGGCTTGAAGCCCATATGTGGATACCAGGGGCCCGCATGCCAGATGAGAAATATTAAACTTGGAAGGCCTAGAAGATGACTTGGACGACGTAGCCTAGCCCCCACATGCCAAATGATTTTCCTAGGAGAGGCAAAACGTCACATCTAGAGGCATGACATCACCTAGGGGGGTTAGGGCTTGGTGGTGAGGTGACATGCATTGGCACAGGGACGTTTTGAAGGGATCACGAAGGAAGTGGTCTTGATGATTGACATGTGGCTTTGGGAAGCCTCTCCACTCTCCTCCATCACCAACAACCTCCTTTTGGTGCCTTTGGAGTCTCTTTCTTTGGAGAAGTGCTCTTTGAGCCTTTGGCTCTCTTGCCTCATTGAGGTGTCCCCTTTCAACCACTACAAATTGTTGCTGTAATAGACACTAACCTACAGCCATTAGGGCTGCACTAACCCTAGGTAGCTAACCTTAACTAGCTCCTAAACTAACCCTAGACTAGGCCAAAATTTCTGCCCTAACAATCTACTAACCTAGGCACATCCTTTGAGCCAATTACAAGTGATTTGTGTTGGATGATTTTGCTGATATAGGGATTGGTTTGCTACAGCCATAAGACTGATAACTTGACTGCAGAAACCCTAATATAAAGTCACTTATAACATGTGCTTTGACCATCAAAATTTGCTAAAAGTTTGCCAATTTATTCTACTTGGTTTAAGGCATTTCTCGGGTGGTTTCTTTACTGATTTCATTGGCTGATTTTACTGCTGTTGTAACAAATTTTCTACAGCCATAAGGCTGAAAATATCTCTGCAGTAGGCTTTTGTTTCAGCCTTTCTATTTGTGCTAAAGTTGTTGCTTAATCATTGGTGAGTTGAGCTAGCTTTCACTAGCTTTATCTCTTGTTTATTTATCACATACTTAACACTTATTTTGCAGCCTTTGTTATCTTAATTAGGCTGATATATATCATTTATTCTTGCTGCAAATTAGGGACAAGAAGCTTAAATTGCTTGGCCAACTAACATATTACACTATAGGCAATGGGATTCCCACTCTTCCCCAGAATATCTAGATGGAGGGCAGCTCAGCTGCCAACCATAATAGCAGATTGTAACCTCAAGGGATGCGATCGTAGTTTGACCAATGACCTATGGTCTTACCATAGGGGAAACATGCCTTGGGCTGGGTTTATCTATATATCTATCTGTCTTAATTAGTGCTTGGTTTGATTTTGGAAAGTTTCTTTTATTACGATTTTTTTTTCTTTTTAATTTATAAGCTGGGACGTTACACATCTCATCCACATCAAGCTGTAGAGTGCATCTAACTTCTCTTGGTGCAATTAACATATTAAGCAGATTTGATAGCCTTTTTTTTTAATTTAATTTTTGAAATATTATATTTGGCCGACCTATGCCACGTTAGGATTATATTACTTTACATAACACATCTCTGGGCTGTAGAAAGTGGCTCTTGGTGCAATAACCACTGAATTCTAATGACACTTTTTAAACTTATAATTGGTCAATTAACACACACATGACCTTTTTTACATAGTAATGTTACTTTATCAAACTTTGATTCCTAGTATTGGAGCATCAATACTCCAACAACATGCTAGATTTTAAACAATCACCAACACTCTTGTTGTCACCAATACCACTCTCTTCAACATCATTGGCTAGAGGGACATTCCTCTTTCGCTTTTCCTCCTGTTTTGGTAAACATTCTGTTTTTCCTCACTATCTTCTGGAGGTAAACTACTTGTCTAATTTCACAGACTAATTGGTATAATAAACATCAAAATATCCATTGTCTACATATCTTTGACATTGCGTTGGGTGGGCCTAATGTCATAAACTCTATGAACTAGACTCTTTTTAAACCACATTTGACGTCAACGTTTCTCTTCAAGATTTAAATATAAACTTGCAAACACTGAAATTATCGTGCTTTAACACCTCCATGTAAATTTTAGAAAGAGAAAACAGCAAGAAACCAACATGTCTTCCATGCTAGTCATATTATTCTATAGTGGCGTGCCTCTAGAAAATGAGTTTCAATTTGCTGCAAAACGTTTTGTGCAATGCTTCAATTCTCTGGGTATAAATGCCTAGTGCTCTTGTTTCATGCTGCAATGAATGTGTGTCTTTAACACTATGCCTTCATTCTAGAAAGAAAATAAATAAATAAATTATTTAATGTCCACAGATGACCAAAATAGGTCAATGGGACTAGAAATTACAACAAATCATAATGGCAATGTGGGAATGCCAAAGACAACTCTTACTGCAAAAATAAGTAAAAATCAAGATAAAGGGTACAAAGGGGTCAACGCAAAAGGTAAACCCTAGAAAATAAATAGAAGTAGGCACTATTTTATCTATAAGAAGAGAATGACTACTTTGCACTAATGAAGTAGAAGAGGCGCTAGTGCAGTGTTTGTCAACCATCATGAAGGTAATACACTGCCCGGGTATTTTGAGAATGGCCCAGACTGAGTGGATCAAGATGGGTAATCCTATTATCCTAGGGGGAAGTTGGATGTGACCTACTAGAGCTTTCCTAATATTCGTCCCAATAAAAGAAACATGGTGATGGATGCTTGACCCTTGACTTGGACTGAGAAACTGTCCCACCTTTGAGTTGAGTTCTGGGATGGGCATGTCTCGGTGATCTTGTAAGTTGTGACATATCATATACGTGGGTTGTTCCTCAATAAAACGAGAATGGGGCACCATATGACTAACCTACTACTCTCATATTCCTTAGATTTAACATTCTGCATTGCTCCTTTCCATTTCAGAAAAAATATATTGATTTGTGTGCCCTAACCATTGGTTCTCTAGTTGGTGTTTTTTTCGGCATCTACCATATGCGTGTATCTTTGCAAAAATCCTTGTCAGGGGCGTTTGTTCTATGTGTGCTGACTTTCTCATTCCTGGTCCTCTTCCTCAGACATTCAGAACTCACCGTGCATTCACGTTTTCAACAACCTCATGGAACAACATCTCCCCTAACTGTTTTGCCTCTTTTCACCTTTGGAATATTTTGCCCATGTGATTGCATACATTATAATTTATAACGCTTTTGTTTGTCTCAGATCTCCCTTATCAGGCATCTCTAAACAAGTCTCTTACTCATCTATGCCTTAAGACATTCATTTGACAAAAATTCTTTTGGGGGCGTGCTTTCTACATGTGCTAACTTTCTAAGTCTTGGTTGTCTTTCTCAAATGTCTAGAACTATATGGTCGTCACATTTTCAACAACACTGAAAAAATGTCTGCCCTAAACGTTTTGCCTAATCTCACGTCTGGAATACTTTCTGTCTACTCACATATTCCACAAAGTTTTTGTAATTGTTAGATCTCCCTTGTTGGGCATCTCTAAAGGGGTTTGTTATGCATTTATGCTCTAACATATATATCTCGCGAAAGTGCCCTTCCTTTTGTGTGCCCATCCCTCTGCAAAGATGTATAATTTGCCATGATAGTTGGCTGCCCTGGTCCATTGATTTCTACAGTTGATTTCTTCAGTCATCGTCTGCAAGAGCTCTCGCTCTGTTGGTAACTGTGTTCGCGTTTCAAATCACTTTTATTGCTTCTGTTTTTCTTTTGTCTAATCTCAAATAAAAATGGTCTTTGAGGTTTTCCAGCCCTTTTTAGTTTCTCTTAAAAATCTTTACAAATTGCCCTATTTAGAACTTAAAAAAAAGCTTGCACTATGCTACTTTTTCTCTCTTCAAATTAGACTTGATTTCTCTTTCCTCAAACTAAGACCAGTTGAAACCATATGAGCAAGATTTTCATGGGCCTTTCTTGGGATCCTTGTTGATTCTGGATGCTCCTGCTCTGATGCCATATAGAAATGTTAGGGTGCACACATCCACACAAATAAACACGAAGGTGGAGAGAGAATAAAAGATATAATTTAATTACTGTATGCAACTCTCACACACATAACATCTCACATTACACATTTATCTTACCCAGAGGAGGTTACGGTGCTTTAACCACCCAACCTTTATATTTACCCATGGTGACATACAATAACATTAACAGTAACATTAAACAAACATATTTGTGTGTTGATACTATCCCAATATTTCAGAGGCAAATTGTTAGTCTCATAAGCTGATTTCAAATAAAAAGATCTTTTCTTTGCTAATCGGTGATAGCAATATTAGATTGTAAACTATTTGAGCGTTCATTTCTAGATATGACTTTATCTTTTCAATTTTGTTTATTTTCCAGATCCCGGAGCCAATAAAACTAACAGTTCTTCATCAATCGAGTGATAATGTAAAAGCTCGTGCACCTAGTGTTGGTTTTTTTCCAGGTATTTCATCATGCTTTTTGCACTTGACACTGTGTGACTAAGTGTAGCTGGGATTAGTTGCGCCTTTGATTTTTCGTTTTCCAAGAAGCTAGAATGGATGCACTTAATGATACAAGTGTTTAACAAAAGAACATAATTTTTTCATGGGAAGTACGGCAGTTTAAGTTATGGTTTCAATTAAATCACTAAAATAACACTTACATATTCTTCTGGTTTGCAGCTAAGGAAGACATAAGGCTTATAATGTGGATAATAAAACTAGATGTATTGTGTCTTGCGTCAAGGGAACTCTCTTTAGCGGATGCAGTTTCAAAATTAATAATACCAGGGTTGATTGACCAGCTGTCAGCAACGAGGAAAGTATCAAATATCAGAATGAAACAACCAAAGGTACACAATACCCTAGCCTGGCAATAGTGTTGAGCTTAAGCAGTCATATGTCAAAGCATTCAATTAGAGACCTTGGAAGATGGATAAAATGTCAGAAAATAGGTATTGTCATTCATCATTTAGATTTGCTATTGTTTCCCTTTAAAACTGAATATTTTAAACACTGATCTGTTGCCCTATGCAGCTATGTGCCTATCATTTTTGTCCTCCAGGATTCCTGCATCCTTTGACAGCCGTCTATGATCTTAGCTTTGGTGAAACTGAAATGAAACAAGGTAAGATGGTAATAAAGTGAGAAGCAAATCTAGAATAGACTTTGTAAAGATTTATCAATGGTGCTACATAGTTTATGAAGTTATAAATAGCATTGGTGTGTTAGTATGTTGTATGATTCTTGTTTATATTGTATGCTCAAGAACAATTAACATATTCTAGAACCATGGAGAAGACCATGAATCATGGGGTCATAGGATTTCACTAACAAGGAATGAAAGGTGAATTCTAAATGGGGGTCGAAGAGTTTGACAATCCCCAAGTTCTCTTTGTTAAAACTTAATGGGCTTTCTCAAGTTCTGTTATTGAATCTTTTACCTACTCTTTTCCTTCAAGTACGTTGTTCGAAGTTGGGGCTTGGTAAATCCTTTGGTTTTTTCATTTAGAGTCCTCTGTTATTCTTTTAGATCCAAGGATAGTATCTACCAACTGAAAAACATCATAAAACACCCTAGATAATAAACTAGACTCCACCAAGGTTTTGGGATGAGTGGATAGGGAGCTGACGTACAAGAATGGCTAGAGAGACTCTCCAAATTTTCAAGGATGGCAGAGGGACAACACCCATAAAAATGTGTGTTTGTAACGTATACACCAAGGCTGTTGGGAGCGGGGAGTGGAAGCTGGAGCGGGGGTGGCAATTTTAAAAAAACTCCGGGAGTGGGAGCGTTTCGGGAACGTTTTATATATATATATATATATATATATATATATATATATTGATGCATATATATAAAAAAAATGCAAAATGTTGAATCAATTGCAAAAAACATGAAAACATAGATATAAGATCATTTAATTAATTGATTAGTGATGATCATTAAAGCATCAACCATTTAGTACACATATAACATCAATCATAAACTTTTGTCATCAATAGATTGTAATAGACAGCATCAAGCACAAAATGAAATAGACTCTAGAGCATCATATTCATTGCCAAAGAGTTGTAAGATTCTAATTCCAGTCAATAGTTGAAAACTTCAAAATTCAAATTTCAAACTTCAAACTTAAACTGTCATATAATGTTCATAAGTTCATAAGTTCATTGTTTACAGAATAAGCCATAATAAAGAGTCAAGACAAAGTACTAAGTACTATGCTCTAAGTTTTCCTCTTGTGTAATGTCCCTTTTCGAATAGGAGCTCCAGAGAGGAGGCTTAGTAGTCTAAACAACCCTGTTAGACTATATCCAGGGCCATACAGGGGTAAACATGGTTACTAGAGGTCACTTAAGCCGAGGGTGTTATAATTCGAAAGTGACATTGAGCTAAAAGTGACTAAAAGTGCTTTTAAGCCAAAGTGAGCTAAAAATAGAACATATGAGCTAAAAATAGGTCAATGGTGAATTAGGCTTTCAGGCAGCTATAAGAAAAGGGTAAAGTGACCTAATTCATCATTATGAAGAATTTGACTTGTCAGTTGAGGAGAGAGGCGCATCTCAAGAGAGAGCTTGTGGATTCCAGGAGGAAAACACCCAGAGGCTGATTTCGGTGTTGAGAGACACACCCTAGTCACCGGGAAGATCACCGAGATCTTCCATCGTACTACAACAGTAGTTATCTAGTTGCAGCAGTGAGGGTGCACTTGTCCAGGGAGAGGGCACATCTTTTGAGCATCAATTGAGCAGACTTGTCCCAACCAGGGAGAATCCAGGGATTCCCCTCCGACCCAGTTGAGAGGAGGGAAAGACGCTTCTATTGCCTGATTTCTCGTCAGATTCCGACGGAGAAATCATCTGGGGTGCATTTCTCAGCCATTGAGGGTGCAACAGTTGGGGAGGACACATTTGGGATTCCCAAGAGATCATCAGATCAGATCCAATGAAATCCTTCCGACCCATTTCATAGGAGCCTAGGGCGCTCAGTTTGAGACCCTTATCAACTGATTTCGACGGGGGAATCACTAAGGCACAGTTTCTAGCAGTAGAGTGGGTGCATTTCCCCAGGGGGATCCATCCAGGGTCCAGACATATCAGCAGAGGGCCAATTGTCAGTCTGTCAGTCACCAAGACTGAGTGAGAGAGCAGGGTGCACTGTTTGAGACAGTTTCCAGGCATATACGAGGAGTTTAGTCACTAGGGCAAACATTCCAGTCTTGCAACAGTTTCCGTATGAGTTGCCGTAGCTTGCAACAGATCCTACAACTCATCCATTGATCCAATAACATTCTTCTATTACCAGGTATTATTGTTTTAGTTTGCTTATTGTATTCCGACTAATATCCTTTTGTCACTGATCTAGCCGAGAGATTTATTTTACTCAATCGCATACAACATTATAAACAACAAAAATATCATAATATATGATTTGCAATCTTTTGTGTCATTTACTATCTGTATGATTATTCATATGCTGTAAACACTTATTTATCTACACACACATGCGAAAAACACCAAGCATGTTAAAACCCGCAGCTTAAACGCATCTAGAAACCCCCAGTGTATCAGATTAGACAACAGAGATAGCAAATTAGCAGCATTCCCTAGACTAGCTGGATCTGAGATATTACATCTTGCCACGAGAAGCTTCTACTTTCTTCTCCCGTGATCTTTGAAGAAGAGTAGGAGTAGGTGGAAGTGATCGTGGAACACAACCAACAGCTGAATGGCCCCCACATGACAATGGATGCCGTGATGATAAAGGTAAAATTGATGCATCTGGAACACTACTAGTGGATGGGGTTGGCATGTCTTCTCCAGGAATATGATCATCATGATCACCCAAAAGTTTCGCTTCCAAGCACTCTAAAACCATGGCTCCATCCTCCAAATTAGTCTCCTCTGGATTGTTGTCCCAAGTCATATTTCTTTTACAAAAAACATTCCCCCCTGCATCACAATAATGGGACAACAACCTCAAGTTGTAATGCACATAAACCAAGCTTTCTGCTCAGTCTGCATTCACGCTGTTTCTCTTTACACTGTGGATGAAGCTATAGGTGGTCCAACACCTCTCTGCAGAAGAGGTGTTAACGACCTGAGAAAGCACCTTCACCGCCAATTTATGCAAATGTTTGGTAGAGGAGCCATACATGTTCCACCATTCGAGAGAACCCAAACTGTCTCGATCTTTGGTTGCATGCAAGTTACCAAAGACTCCATGCTCACTGTTGTATTTGCTTAATTCGTTTCGTACTTGAGCACACTCCTCTTCATCAGTTACCAACTTGTCCAATGCAAGCATATATCCATTTTGCACCTCTGGATCTATGTGTGGTTTTCTACTTTGCCCACTCCTAGGTGCTGGTTGGGCCAACCAAGATGAAGAATAATATTTTGGGGTAAGGACATATGCGAGGGCATGGAGTGGAACATTCAAATTATCCCACCTTTTAACCACAAGTTTATGGATATGATCATACAAGATCTCATCCTTTGGTTGAAAAATGTCTTTGATTTGGCCTAGCATGTTGTCCATCTACTCATAAACCTCTCCAATCATTGTCTGGTCTGTATCTTCAAACCGAATCATACTGTAAATGGGTTTGGTGAACTGCAAAATATACAGAACTTGTTGCCAAAAATGGCCTTCAAGAATTGTGTCCTCCACCTCCTGAAAGACACTTCTCTTAGATGCGGATGTAGCCCTGTCTTTTAGATCCTGCCATGAATCACTTGAGGCCATACTAGCCAATGCCTCTCTTACCTTCAACAAGCGCTTGAAGGTGAGATAATAGCTAGCAAATCTGGTCTTTGCAATCTTTAGTAACTCCAACTTGGAGTGATTACGAAAAATGAAGTGGGCCATGCTATGATTGGCAATAAATCTTATCATCTTCTTCCCTCTCTTGTACAAAGAACCAATCCATCTATAATCATGGTCCTTCATTTTAATGATATCATGCATCAAAAGGTTCATTGTGTGAACCAAACACCTCGACCAAAATATATTGGGGTACTTATCTTCAATGATTGTTCCGATTGCCTTAAAATTAGCAACATTATCAGTGATGACTTGAATGAAATTGTAGGGCCCAATCTCTTGAATGCTTTTAATCAAGGCTTCTGCAATATTAATACCCGTCTTGTAGTGATCTGAGTAGTCATCGGATGAAAGGAAGACCGCACCAGTAGAAGACACACCAAGAATATTTATCAATGGCCCGCCTTTCACATTTGTCCAACCATCAGATACAATTGATACCCCATGTCGGTTCCAATCATTTGTAAATTTCCCTAGAGCACCTTGGATTTTGGCTCTTTCCATGTCAAGTCCCAAGGTTCTAGCTTTGTCATATCTGTGGCTCCTATATCCTTTAGGGGTACCATTGATGGCTTGGACCATTTCATGCCAATATGGTGAGTGAAGAACATTGAATGGTATACCACATGCATAGAGAAACCTGCAAAATTTTGCATCCACATCATCTCTACAACCTTGGTCAAGGACATATGATAGCGTTCTACGTGAAGACAAAGGAAATAATGCACTACCATGGGGCGATGCGGCTCGACCAGTGAACATTCTTTGTGCATTCTCAGGTTCAACCTTTGGTTTTTTGGCTTTGTTTTGTGCTACCTCCTCTTACCTTTGGTATTTGAGTTTATCTTTTGTTAAGGTTTAAGCTATTCTTAGGTTTGTTTTCAATTCACTAGATAACCATAGCATAGATAGGATCACTGAGAAATAAACAATCACAAGAGACACAACATTTATCCTGGGAAACCCTCATGGGGGAGAAAACCCAACAAAAACTTCCTTAATATAGATAGCCAATACAATGCCAAGAGATAACTCAAACAAATACAGAAAGTCCTCTCCAAGAAGTGCGCCTCTCTCTCTCTCTCTTCTTCTTCTCCAACTGCAACTCCAAACTTGCGCTCTGATGAACAAGTGTGTGCGTGTACAAATGAGGCGCTAGCCTCTCTTATTTATACAATTTGGCAGGTGCTGGAGTGAGGTGCCTTTTCACTGGCAGGGTCGACTTATCAATCTGGGTGGTTATAACCACTTTAATATATTCTGGGGCCGACTTTTCATTTAGCCCATTACAATTAGGGTTTGACCAATCCGCAAAAGGGGATTTCGTCATTTACAATACCCGACATGATCAATCTGCAAAAGGGGATTGATCTAATGAATAATACATCAATAATAATTAGAATACTCTTTGCAGTTACATTATTTCAACATCTTTAGGATCCACTTTCACACATGATTTGATTCCTACATTCTTACCTTCATCCTAGTACATAGTCCCACATAGATGCTTTCTCACATGGGTATAGGAACTTGTGTATTCTTTATGGCAATGGTGGCGTATAAATTTTGTGGTTCCACCCCCTTTCCCTCCGCTAAGCCTTGTGACATACTTCCATAGAGGTGTGTACTTCTCTTTGGCTTTTTGTGGATCATGATCATCACTATCATTTTCATTGTCTTCATCCCCTTCCATTCCTTCCTCCTCTCTTTGGTATGTGCTGTGCACTTCTATTTCTTCCTCACTATCATGGGTATTTCGACGTGAACTTCCCACCACCATCATCATAATAAAAAATGGAACCAAAATGACATACCACATTGACATCATCATCATGATTGTTGAACCTTGATAATAACTTGCTACTTGCAATAGAATGATGGAGGAGAAATGGGAAAGAGTAGGAGAAGAAAACATTCAAATATTCAACATAGCATAATATACTAGTTTACAACACACACATTTAAAAAAACACAAGAATGGGCTTAATAGCCTACCTTTTTAGCTCTGCAATGGTGGTTGAATATGACTATGGTAACCTTCAATCTCCCTTCCAAGCTCTCACAAATGGCAACCTTCAAAAACTCTCCCAGAAGGGAGCGTTCAAATGGCAACGAGAGTGCACTTCTGAAAAACTCTCCCAGAAGGGAGCGTTCAAGGAGCACCCTTGGGAGTGCGCTTCGGGAGTTGGGGGGGGGGGGGGGGGGGGGGGGGGGNACACACGCATATGTATATAATGTCTGCACGTGCATATATATATATATATATATATATATATATATATATATATATATTTATATACCTTAATGTATGCATATTTGAAACACATTTATACAAATAATAAATATTTACTACAACAAATAGGGGCAATTGCATACATAACCACAATTATATAGTGAAAAACACATTCATGAATAAAAGTAAAATATTCCTTTTTTGTAATGATTATTATTCTTATTATTTTAAAAAAAATCTAGCATAAAAAATTGTGTAAACAATTGGCTCTTTTTTTTATCATAGAAATTGTTAGAAATCAAAGGTGGATTGCAGAAGATAATACATAGTCCTAGTAGGTTCGATGGTGTTTAAAAACACCGTTATAACATTATGGTGCAGTATGTATCATCATACATAATGTAGATCTTCATATTTTCTTCATATTCATCATATATTTGCTCAACACTTGAGCTCTCCTATATATACCTGTAGGTTACTTGAGTGTATCATCAGTCTTCCAAAAATCAAGGTTGATTGGGTCAAATTTGATCACCCAAGATAGTTAGTTGGTTAGGAAGACTTCTTTCCTTGCACCTAGTTGGCCCCACTTGACCTGGTTGGGATCGCTAGTCTGTGCCCATTCGACCCTCATTCCTACTCAGTGAGCCAGTTGACCATTTTGTTGATGCACCAATCGGTCTTCAATCGACCTCCTTAATTTGGGTTTACACACATTCCAACATCCTCACTTAACACAACTTTGAGGCTCAAGGATTAGGTGGTGGCATTATCTCAATATCCCCCCTTAATGATAGTGTCTCGAAGCCTAAGCAAAGAATGAAACTTAACAAACTTTTCCTTTGTCAATCGTTTTATAAAGATCTCAACAATTTGATCATCTCTATTGCAATAAACAAGAGATATCACATTCTCCTATACTGGTTGCTTGAGATAGTGTGCATGAAGCTCAACATGCTTCATCTTGCTATGTGCAACAAGCTTATGAGCCACCTGTATTGCACTTTAATTATTGCAATGCATTGTAGTCGACTTCGTGTAAGGAAATCCAATTTGACCCATCGGGTTGTGAATCCATATTGCCTCAGTGCTTGCATTCACTGGTCCCCTATATTCAACTTGAACAATGGATAATGAAACAACCCGTTACTTTTTGAATGACCAAACAATTGGGCCAGATCCAAGGTGAAACACATACTTAGAAGTCGACTTCCAGTCATCTGTTGATGAATGCAGCTATGTGAGACATTCTCCAGCTTACAAACATGTGAGATGTGTATCATTGTAGCTACGTGAGTCTTTCTCTCAGCTTACAAACCTGAGAGAAAGCCCCTAAGAAGGGTATGTAGTTCCTGCCTGAGACAGAGCTAGGAACGTAAAGATGACCTCCTCCATTCAGAGAGTTGAGAAGAACACCAGATGATTATCCAGTGGGAAAGGCGATCTGTTGAGTTAGACATGCTTGTGGCTGAGCACAAGGTGAATGTGTGAAATCCCAAAGTGCTGGGTGCATCGTCATGTGAACATAAATGAAGACGATGTATTAGCCTCCTTTGAGTAGCAGAGTTGATGAGAAGACTCCAAATGATTCTCTTGTGTGAGGCAATGGGAAAGAAGATTTGTAGAGTGGACATGCCTGTGGATGAGCACAGGTGAACGTGTGAAGATCTGGTTCTTCTGTGTAATGTAGTGAACCAGAGATATGACATCCCTATGGATGTGCCCCTAGTGGATGAGCACTAGTGGGTGTATCAGATCCTTTGCTATATATATTGTTCAAGAGTCAGACCTGCCTGTAACCCTAATTGCTATGTAAAGGGTACAGGTCGGCCCCACCTTAATGTGATTAATAATAAATTTAAAAGATAATTAATTTGGTTAATATTAATTATAATAATAATAATAATAATTATATTGTGACTTAGTGAGGTCGGCCCTGTTGAGCCAATAGACACTTCTGTTGATAGGACAAGTCTAATATAAGTAAAGGAAGATTCCCCATAGTGGAATCATATCTTTCGTGTGAGTTTTGAAATTTCAGCAAGTACACTTCTTTGGGAAAAGTGTGCACCTCTCTTGGGCGCTAGAGTTCTAGGGTTTGAAGCATCCTCTTGTGTGCTAGGGTTTATCTTGGTGGTGAAGGTCTTTCTCTTGAAGAATATAGCAAAGGATTTGGCTGGGTTTTCTTCCCTTGTTGAGAAGGGTTTCCCAGGATACATCTTGTGTTCTTGTGCGTGGTGCTTCTTCTTGTGATCTTGGTTGCTGCAACATTTATGGTTATGGTTAAATGATAAAATGGAATGAACTTCATGCTTAACCTAACTTATTGAAAAATCAATATGGTATCAGAGCATAGGTCTTGAAAGAACCCACTGCATAAGCATCCACCAAGTCTTAGTTCACCTTTTGCAGAACCGTACGACCCTTCTAGGCTTTCCATAAAATTCCGTACGACCTCCTTTTCAGTGGTGATTCAACCCTTAATACTTGGACGCTGGGGCTACTTTTGGCATAGAAGAGTACGGCCTCTTCCAGTGCATCTCCAGAAGCTCTCAAAACGAAATTCCGAGAGATTTTGATTTTTGGCCCTAGGGTTTCTATGGTGCCGAAAATTTCTGCAGAATATTAATTCTGGGTTTCTGAAGAAACGTTTTCTTGAATCAACAAGCATCTCTGTGATACTATCAAATTGATTGTTGGTAGTCATAAGTCCAATATAATCCAAGGTTGCTAATTCAACCTAATTATTAAGTTTTCAAAATCCAGTCAGCAAGTATTTGAAGAAACCAATCAAATGAAGAACAAAGCATTAGTAGAAGATAGGCTTGATGGAGCAAGCAACTTCAGCCCCTGGAAATCAAAGCTTCTAGTCACTCTTGAAGAAGATGACCTCTTAGATGTGACAACTAAAACTCTACCAGCAATAACTACAGATATGGAGAAGAAGATAAGAAAGGAAGAAGATGTCAAAGCAAGAAAATTAATCATCTACTCAGTAAGAGATCACCTCTTGCCTCAAATTGCCAATCTGAAGACAACCTATGATATGTATGAAGCTTTAAAAGGAATGTTTGAAAGTGACAACACTCTCAGAGCTCTTACCTTAAAGAGCCAACTTCAAAGTACCAAGATGATGAAGGGTGACACAGTTGCACTCTTCTTTATGAAGTTATCAGAGATTAAAGAACAACTAGAGACCATTGGGGAAATCATGTCTGATAGAGAACTTGTCTTAACCACTCTCCAGAATCTTCCAAAATCATGGGAGCCTTTCATTCTGAGTATCAGTGGAAGAGAAGCCCGACCAACCTTTGATCTTCTATGGACAGATTGCACTCAAGAAGAACTTAGACTTAGAAATAGAGGAGTGGAAGATTCTTCAGAAGAAAATCATGCTCTTGCACTTCATACAAAGAAGGGAGGAAAATTCAAAAGAAATTTCAGGCAAACATGTAAAGGTGAAAAGTCTTCATCCAATACAGGTTATCAAAGAAGAGATGTTTTAGAATTTTAGTGCTTCAGATGTGACAAGTATGGATACCTTGCAACAAACTGTCCAACCAGGAAGAAGGGAAGACAATATGCTTCCACCGCTGACATTGATCCAGATCCACCTCGAAATAGTGAAGAGAAGAGAGAGGAGAAATACTTCCTCTAAAAAGACATGACTACAAACTAGGTAAATCAATTGCTCTCTAATTTTATAGTTGATTCCTTTTTCAAATAAATGAAGGATATTATTCCTAGTACATGAACTCTCAAAGACTTGGACCATTATCCCTGGTACGAGAGTCAAAACCATATTTAATTTGTTCATTATACAAGAACAAGCAGAAACATTGTCCTTGAAGAAATAGCCTTTCAAAGATCCAGAGAATCTCAGATGGAGATTGATAGTAAGATAAATACCTTCTCCCCCTTTAGCAGTACAGAGGGAGACATACCTTACTCCAGTTGATCCAGTTGTTCTAGTTGATATATTCAGAGATATTGCAGTAGGGTGTAAAAGGCCTACCTAGACTCACTCTGCAAAGAGGTAGAGAAACATACAAGCCTCTCAAGGCACATCCCGAGAAAGTAAATAAATAAATAAATTTCCGAGCTATCCTTCAGTCATGAGCCATGTCATTGATGCTGAGCCTCCTTGTCTTAGAGAGGCAATAGGAGAACAGGTATGGCAAGATGCCATAATAGAAGAATACCAGTATATCTTAAAGAATGATGCATAAGATATTATTTAGGGACCAGAAGGGAAGTCTATGATAACTTCCAAGTGGATCTATAAGATCAAGCATGCAAGCTGATGGAAGTGTTGAGAAATACAAAACGAGATCTATAGCCAGAGATTTCTCACAAACAGAGGGAGTTGTCTATGATGAGATACTTGATCCAGTAAACCCAATACACTTCCATCCCTACTACCATCTGTTGACCGCCTATTCAGCACAGGGGTCAACTCATGTGCCATGAAGTTTATCTATGTTGAAGACAGTTATTGGTTCTATTTGGGTGTCTGATACCCCAGCACTTAAATTTTTGTAAACAGAATGTCCGCACCCCTGCGTGGGTTAATAATGTAATAAGTCTGCATGGATCATAGTTAGGTCAGGTACCTTGGATGATCCATCAGGGGAGTTCCTTTCATCGGGGGTTTTTTATCCTCAGGTTGTCGACCAGACAAGCTCCTGGCCGACTTCCCTTGAGTTTTTCCCTCCATTGACTTCCTCCAAAGTGGTGGAAGGCGCTCTGATGGTCTCATTAATTGAGTAACCTCTTAGGATTATTGTAAATGACCATGCCAGGCAGTGTCTGAAGTTTCGCGAAATTCCGTCGAGTCTAGAATAGTTTTTTTTAATTAATTAAATTTTAAAAATTTAATTAATTAATTATTTTTTGAGCTAAATGTTGTAAAAACTTCGTCTTTGAGATTTTGATAGGGGTATTTGTGCTCAAAATGAATGGAATAGCACACCCTACACCCATGGACCAAGTTTCAGCTCAGTCGGGCAAGTTTTGCTATGTCTTAGCCCACTTAGAGTCAGTTAGAGTCAAAACATCAATTTTAATTG
>ML806424.1:78626-88658 GCA_009831015.1 Picea engelmannii
CTAGCTAACTTGCAGACAACAAATTATATATAGGTGACGTCACACATAGTCTTGATCTCTTGTTTATACCTAAAACGTTGTGACTTCTTTCACCTATCTTGATAGACATTGAGTTATTTATTGCATCTGTAAGCTAAATTGATCAAACGTTTTACTCATTTGTCTTTCTCATTAATGCTTGACGTCATATCTATGGTAGCAACAGTATAGGTGACGCAACAGTATTATATATATGAGCTATTTTGGGATATTTTATTGCATTAACAATATAATATAAGGTTTAATTTTGAACATTGAATGCTTATTATCTCCTATGCTTTGTTGAAGAAGTGATATCAATCATTTGACTTTGTATAGCAATCATTGACTTCGTCAACAATTGCATTTGATCATTTGCTTATATATATATATAAGAAGATAGTCATTAGTATTTTGAAGTACTAATCCACTGCAAGCATATATTTTAGCTTTGTTGTCTTGTCTCGCAAACAGGTGCCATCCAGTGGAAGAACTTCTCCTGACTATCTCTTTTGGGCAGCAATCTGTGAAAGGGAACTTCTTTGACTTGGTCCTTTACCTTGAGCCTTTCATTGACCCAGATTGCTTAGGGACGTCTCCCTTGGACTAGCCCTCCTAAATAGAAAGAGCCCCCCATCGAGGTGACAGTGGGTGGGGAAGCTCCTGTTACGCCGGTTTTAAGCCTTGACTCAAGCCATCTAAACCTTTCCTACAAACCGTGCGATAACATATAGCATAGTTGCTTTCTCCTTAGTTCCCTTCTTGTGTTCTCATCCATCCTACCTCTTCCCTTGTCAAACCCCCTAGGGTCTCTTCCTCCTTGATTCATAGGAGGTCTTTGGTCTCTTCCTTCGGTGTTTAGAGGTGGTCTAGGAATGAACTTAGATTTCTCGGCTGGGCCTAGATCTCTCGTCCTCCATATAGCATCCTACAAGTTGTAGGCCTGAAGGCCTTAACCCAACCCTTTAAGGGCTCCATCAATCCCTCTATGAAAAGCATCATGAGTCTTGACTGAGACACATCCTGCACCATGACTGCTAACCTTTGAAACTCCTCAATATATACCTCTGGTGATCCCGTCTGCCTGAGTTGGGTGAGTTCCCTGAAATGTAGCTCTGGATCCCCCTGGTCAAACCTGTCAATAAGTCTGTGTAAACTCTGGGTAAGCCACTATCTAATTGTGGCCAAGTGTAGATAACCCATGGTACCACCAGTCACGAGCTTTTCCCTCCAAGTACATGGTGGCAAACTTAATGGCATCCATCTCTCTCATGGGGTTAAGCTGTAGGTAAGTATCAAGCTTTTGCACCCAAGCCTGTGCAGTCATCTTGGTCGATCCATCAAAATAGGGGATCTCCATTTTTCCAGCTCTGTGCTCTAGCTCATAATTGTTCCTGTGGTACGACTTGGTTTTGCCTCTGAGTTTAAATCCACAAGTACAACGTAAAAACCCATCCCTTTAGAGGAAAAAAAACCCTACAACATTTTTTGCTAAACAAAGGCAAAAAACTTGATCCAATGTAATTTGCCTCTGGACTGGTATGCATAGTGAGTTATACTCCCTGACATACTGATCAAAATTGTCCTCAAATTCGTCTTGGTGGTTTGGCTGTGTCTGTTCATCCAAGAACGAAGGTACATAGGGACTATGGGTGGTCTTGCTATGTGTCTGTCCCTGTGGTGCACCTCCTACATGGCTCTGCCCTTCAGTATGATAATAGGGAACATGCTCTTGCTGATGTTTATACCCTCCATGAGATCCACTAGCTTCTTTGTGGGCATAAGTTTCTGGACCCTTTCCTCCATGAGTCATCTCCATCAAAAGCCGTGATATCATCTCCTGGCTGTCACTTACCTTTCTCAAGGTCTCTATCATCTCGGCCTGTCCCCTACATGTTGCCTCCTGGTTTTGCTGCAGGTGATGTACAAGGCTACTCTGTGACACCTCTATGGAATGTTGTAACTCCCTAGCGATTCCTGCTAGCATTTGTGGCTCATTGTCCTCACATGATCCTTCCATTTCGGCCTCTGCCTCACCTGTCTGTTTCCTTCTTTTGCCCATATAAATGCCACTGAACTTCTGCATGTGCTAATCCTCACAGGATGGGAGGATCAAAGCTCTGATACCACTGTAATGTTCCCAAGCCAATTTTTTTCGCTTGGAACACTAACTGCTCACTGTTTAACTGATGTATGTGTGTTTTCTTGCAGGTTTACTTCTTGAGTTATGTCTTAGGGTTTATAGATTCAGTTAACAAGCATAGATCTGAAGATATAACAATGGAAATACAAGATATGATAAGCAATACCAGATATGGAACCAAACAACATAGATCTAACCTTTATTAATATAATAAGCAAGAACCTGATACAATAAGGATGTAGATCTGGAATAACATCAGATAGATCCAAAGATAAGATATGAGCTGCTACAAAATGCTCCCAATAAGAAGATGTAAGCCTCCAAAGGATAAATACAAGATTAAGATCAATCCAAGAAGAACCAGGGTCAAGTCCAAACCCCCTTGGCTGAAGGTACACCCTCCTGAATAGTTGTGAAGATCCAATATTTTGGCCCAGCTGCGGAAAGCCTCCAAATGGTACCAAACTCTACAAAATGATAGATCAGGGCAATGAGGAAACCCTCCTAAAGCCTCAAGATGAAATGTCCAAGTTTGCTACTCCAAATGCTGAATCCTCAAGTAAAATTGCGCCCTCCTGAATACTGTCAAACCCTAATATTTCGGCCCTATTGAAGGAGGCCTCCAATCACTGTGATGTTGAAATAATGTAACTGCAAAGTGTATTCTTATTATTATTTGATATATTATTCATTGGATCAATCCCCATTGTGGATTGATCATGTCGGCTATTGTAAAATGACCAAATCCCCTTTTGCGGATTGGTCAAAATATAATTGTAATAGGCAGAAGAAGAAGTCGGCCCTAGAATATATCAAAGAGGCCCTGGAATATAATAAAGGTGGTTATAACCACCCAGAAGAAGAAGTCGGCCCTGCCAGTGAAAGGACACTCCCACACGTGCTAGTCTTGTATAAATAAGGAGGCTAGCACCTCACTTAGATACACACTCACTTGTTCATTGAGAGACAAGTTTCAGAGTTGCAGTTGGAGAAGAGAGAGAGAGAAAGGCACATCCTTGGGAGAGGACTTTCTGTATTTGTTTGAG
This sequence comes from Picea engelmannii, assembly GCA_009831015.1. Classification (NCBI taxonomy): domain Eukaryota; kingdom Viridiplantae; phylum Streptophyta; class Pinopsida; order Pinales; family Pinaceae; genus Picea; species Picea engelmannii. The sequence goes on from ML806424.1 coordinate 81,834, forward strand.
TTATCTCTTAGCGTTGTATTGGATATCTATAATAAGGAAGTTTTGCTGGGTTTTCTCCCCCATGAGGGTTTCCCAGGATAAATGATGTGTCTCTTGTGATTGTGTATTTCTCAGTGATCTTGTCTTATGTTGTTGTTATCTATTGAAATGCAAAGAACTATAATAATGGCTTAAACATTAACATGTGAAACTCTCCAGGATGATAGATCAAGCCATGGGAAACCTCCTGGTGAAGTCTCAAGGAGAGATCTGAAGTTTTACTCCTCCAAACTGACTAGATCTAAATCTCAATAGCGCCCTCCTTCTCTCCAAGTCGTACCAATGCTCTAGGAAATCATCTAGCAAGAATAATTCTCTCAAACTACACTAGAACTGATGAACAAGGCCCCACAAGAAAAACCCAAGTGCTAGAATGTCCAAAATCCCTGCCAATCTCTTGGATCGAACTTCCTTCAAGGAATGTTGCGCCCTCTTACTGAAAACCCCCAAGGGTATGGCCTGTAGCTATCCTGGATGAGTGATGATACCTGTAGCTGCTATAGAATGGTGTGGGTGGAGTATTTCATCCCCGATACCAAGCTTGGAACAAGATAGGTGGAATCTTTCACCATCGAATTGTCCTCTAGGGTTTGTATTCTCAAAACCCTAAAAACTGTGTGCTCAAGAGCCCAAAAGCAATTTGCAATAATAATCCAAGATGAGTGAGAGGTGCGCCCTAGGCTTTCCTTTATACCTCCATTCTATTTCTCTGTTGAGTTAGTTAACCCTTAGGTTCAACTCCTAACTCAACCTCAAGTGTTCTAATTCTTCAGTGAGTTACTTTTTACCTTTTCAAGTCAACTTAATATTATAACGTTGAGTCTGGTTGACTTTTCCCTCTGCTGCATGAGACCATAGTCTAGTGGGGGTGACTAGACTACTAAGTCCCTCCAATCCTCTTCATCAAGAGGTGGGGGACATTATAGTCTCCCATGCTAGGAATTGATGCCCACAAGCAATTCTGCACCTGTCTCCTGTATCACCTGTTCACTCTCCCAAGTAGCATCCTCAATAGGCAAGTCCCTCCATTTGACTAAGTATTCCTTGATGCTCCTCCTCCTTATATTCTTCTCTCGAACCTCAAGTACCTCCTCTAGCACTAGTACCAATTGCCCTTCCTCATCTAAGGGTGGCAGTATCTCAAGTGGAGTGATGTGCTGGCCTATGGCCCTCTTCAAGCATGACACATGGAAAACGTTCTGTCTCTTACAACCCTGTGGAAGATCAAGCTCATAAGCCACCGCCCCTACTTTTCTGTTGACCCTGTAGGGCCCAACGAATCGGGGTTGGAGCTTTTCGGCTCCACTTCTCTTGATCGAAGCATGTCTGTACGATTGGAGGCTTAAGTAGACCAGGTCACCAACCTCAAATGTACGCTCTACCATGTTCTTGTCTGCCTGGACCTTTTCTTGATTCTGTGCTCTTTGTAGGTGATCCTTTAGTTCTCTGAGTATGTCCTGACTCTGCTGCACCCAATCCTGTGCCATAGGAACTTTGCTATCACCAAAGGTAATCTCTACAAAGGAGAGAGGGTCATAACTGTACAAGGCCCTGAATTGAGTCATACCAATGGACATATGATAAGTGGTGTTGTAACAATATTTCCCCAGGTGTAGCCACCTAACCCATGCCTTATGCTGCCCTGCTACATAATTTCTGAGGTAGCCTTCCACCCACTTGTTGATTATTTCGGTTTGCCCATCAGTTTGAGGGTGGTAACTGGTGCTAGGGGTCAATTCTGTACCCCCTTTAACTTTAGTTGACCCCTTGCCCAATCTTAGGCACTAGTCTTAGTTTCCTTAGGAAAAGGTCTTGCTTAACATACCAACCCTTGCATCTTGCATTGCTGCTTGTGCATCTTAGGTTAGAACCTCCCAAGCCTTAATAAATTAAAACTAACTCCTAGAACTTAATTCTAAAACTAATCTAGAAACTAGGGACTACCCCCCTTGGCTTCCCTAGGAGTAAGCCTAGACGGAAGAGGTTCCGGTCAAAGTGACTGCGTGGGCTGTGAACCTAGGCATTGTGCCTCCAAGGACACACTAAGTGAGCCGGAATTAGCTCACGTTTGCAAGTGTGTATTAGGACGACAACATCTTTGGCGCCGTTGCTGGGGATAAGTCATTTATCCTTGGTCAAAACGACTTAATTTTTTTTTAAGAACTAATAATTCTTTGAACTTGCATGGGTTGTTTTTGTTTGCTTCTTTTCCAAGTGGCGACTCCATTGAACAAGTTTATCAAGTATACTGCAAGGAGGAATCCTTGTGGGCTGCTCTAAATTCTTGGAAGAGAAGCACTCACTTATATCCAATCCTTGTTCCAAATTAATAAATTAACTTTGGTTTTCCTTCTTGTTGTTTGCTTTGTTTGATGCTCTTGTTTGTCTGAGATAAACTGGGTCATCTGGCGACTCCACTTTAAAATAATTTGACAAAGTATTCTTCAGGAAGGAACTCACGAGTTGTTTTGCTTCATCCTTGAACTTGAAATTTTTTTTGGATGAAGTTAGTTGGTTTCCCTTCTCATCAGATCCTTAGTAAGCTTGGGTCCCAGTGCTTTTCTTTAGACTTTTATTTAAGTAGAAATGGATGATCCTTATAGTCCTATTGACTTCTCAAGAATTGTTGGTTACCCTCATGATATATCTGAAGATGTTATTGCCAACATTCCTGACTATGATGATTGTGATGACGCTTGTGATCACGTCAGGGCTTTCACGCAATGTATTAATGAATGGTGTGATCCACCTATTTATGAGGATGTTCTAATGCAATTGTTTGTCATGACTCTTGGTGGGGAGTCTTATTATTGGTTTCATGATTCACCTGATAAGAGATTCAAGACCATACGGGATTTGTTGCATGCCTTCTTGGAAATGTTTGGGCATGATCGGGATGAAGTTTACGATGAATTGGTTGATGATTTTATGGAAAAATGGAGGAGGAAGAATTTTCTAAATATTAAAACAACTAATTCAGACATAGAGGTTGATTCTCCACCAGATCTCAGTAAGGACCTTAAAGAAATTATTATAAACATGCAGTTGGCCCCTGCCAAACAATTTGAAGCTTTGAACGAACAAATTATGGCCATGGAGGCTCGCCTTGTAGAAGAGGAAACATATATGGAATATCCTGACCCCCTTGAACTTGAGCTTGACAATGAAAAAGATGAGGAAGTTCATTGGGAAATTCCGGATGAATCCATGGATGAGCCAATCATTCATCTTGAGGAAATAAAGGAACTTGAGTTTGAAAATGTCGAATATCTAGATGATTCAAGTCCCCACCCTCCTCCTGAGGAACCAATCTTTTTGAAGGGTAACTTTGAAAATCTTGAAGAAAACAGTATGATGGTTCCCGTGGTATGTTCTTTTTCAACCTCTCAACCAGAAGATGAGTTAATGCAGAATTATGTGGAAATGGAAGGCAACTTCAGTTTAACGATGTCATATCATTATGAGTATTGGTTGGCCTCCCACCTTGATAGTCATGAGCAACAAAGTATTCAAAGTTTACATGGCTTGTCATATTCCAGTGTTTGGTTGAAGGAAGGAAGGAGCATGAAGTTTGGATGGTTCTTCCGCACAAAAAGTTCCAAGTTGATAAAACTTGGGAAGGGATCTTCTGTGAGTCATCCTGGACAAGGATGTTTCAGACACTTGTGACATCATTTCATCCACTGCATGGGTGGTTGTAATGTATCTCTAACCCATATTTGTATTTTAATTTTGTATTATTTCAATTTATTATGTCAATATGTACTTATAAACTTTTTTTTCTGTACTATAGATTTCATTTGTTGTAAAATATGGATGTTATACTTTAGTCATTTCATTTTGTAAATGTTGTATATAACATTCATTTATTTCATTATGTATATATGTATTCTTATGTTGGTTATTGGTGAACACTCTGTTTTGTAGGTGCTGGATTCTCATATGCTCTCCATCTCAAGTGAGAATATCGAACACACGTCCCCATGTGGAGCCAGATGTTGACCTCCTCTCCAACATAGGTGGTCAACTCCATGTGCCATGAAGATATGCATCATCAGATGTAAATTTGTTGAAGACTTTTGGTTCTACAGGGCATGTTTGGCCCCAACACTTCTTTTTGTAACTAGAATTTCCGCACCCATGCGTGGGTCAATAATGTAATAGGTCTGCATGAGTCATGTCTAGATCAGTTACCTTGGGATCGGTTCACTGGGAGGGTTCCTTTCACAGAGGGATTTTTATCCTCAGGTTATCAATTGGGCTTTTTAGTGTTGAAATAATGTAACTGCAAAGAGTATTCTTATTATTATTTGATATATTATTCATTGGATCAATACCCATTGTGGATTGATCTTGTCGGCTATTGTAATAGAACCAAATCCCCTTTTGCGGATTGGTCAAATGTTAATTATAATAGGCAGAATAAGAAGTCGGCCCTGACAGATATTAAAGAGGCTCCAGAATGTAATTAAGGTGGTTATAACCACCCAATGGGAGAAGTCAGCCCTGCCAGTGAAGAGACACTTCACACGTGCCAGTCTAATATAAATAAGGAGGCTAGCGCCTCACTTAGACACACAACTCACTTGCTCATTGAGAGACAAGTTTTGGATCTGCTGATGGAGAAGAAGGAGAGAGAGAGTGGCGCATATCTAGGAGAGGACTTTCTGTATTAGTTTAAGAGATCTCTTGGCATTGTATTGGCTATCTATATTAAGGAAGTTTTGCTGGGTTTTCTTCTCCTAGAGGGTTTCCCAGGATAAATGCTGTGTCTCTTGTGATTGTGTATTTCTCAGTGATCTTGGATTATGCTATTGTTATCTAATGAAATGCAAACATCTATAATAATGGCTTAAACATTAACATTCAACCTTATTGATTTCTCTTGAATTTTTCTCTCACACTTGCAATAATTCCTCCAAAGTGGTGAATGACGTTCTAGTGGGCTTATCTTTTGATAACTATTATAGGGAATCATTGTAAATGACCATGCAAGACATCTTAGAAAGTTTCACGGAATTCCATCGAGCCTAAGTTAGTTTTTTTTAATTAATTAATTTTTAATTAAATTTCCCTAAGTTTGGAGGTTTAATTATTTAATTAATTAATTATTTTTGAGCAAAAATTGTAAAAACTAGGTCCTTGGACTTTTGATAGGGGTATTTGTGCTCAAAAGAAATTGAATAGCACCCCCTACATCCATGGACCAAGTTTCAACTCGGTCGGACAACTTTTGCTATGGGTTTGTCCACTTGGAGTGTCAGTCAGTCAAAAACAACAATTTTAATTGCTAAAGTCCAAACATAACAAAAATGTAATTTTATAATAATGAGTTAGAGGATGATGTAAAGATGGATGAAGGTGAGAGAGATTCTTCCTAACCTTTCCTAACCTTTTCCAACCCTCACATCACCCCCCCACGTAGCCATTAAGCAAAAACGTCACTTTGCCTAGAGGGGTGTGCCTCCCTTCTAGAAAGTCTCCAAAAAGCAAAATAATAATGAAAAAATTAAGGGGAGACTAAATATATCGCTTGGCACACTTTTCCTAGCCTCCCACTTGCCTTTTTGCTTGATCCCAACACTTCCTCACTCATCCACATCCTTGATCCATGTGATCTCCCCCAAGTGGTGTGCCCTCCAAGGAGAGTTACCCCCCCCCCTCTTGTGGATCTCCAAGGAAAATTCGTTTTTATTATTTGGGACCTCTTTCTCTCCCTTGGCACGAATCCCATAGACCTCCCACTACTCTTTGTTTGATCCCAACACCTCCCTCACCAATCTACACCCTAGATCTATGATCTAAACCCTAGATGGTGTGCCCTAGCCTTGGGATCTGATCTTATGCTTGGTGGTGGACACTTGGCATAGATCCAATAGAGGTGAGTTTGCCTTTCCAAGTATAAATAGATCCCTCTCCTCACTCCCAACACACCATATCTTGAGCTAAAGTTATGCTACTTGATTTCTCACTGTCTCTCTCTCTCTTTCATTCATCATTTTCATTCTCTTGCTGTTTAGGGTTTTGGAGATAGTTTTCTCCAAGATCCTTCTTCTTGAGTAATAAAAAGAAAACTTTGGAGGATTATTGGAAGAGTTATGCACATGCTTTTTCTTGCCATACACATGAGGTAAACTTGTTCTAAGATTTTGTTTGGTGATTGCATCTTTGGATCCTAAGGTAAAATGTTATTTGGGTAGATCTAGTAATGCACATGGTTGTAGATCTATGTATCTTGATATGCTAGATAGGATTGAAATGTCATCTTATTAGTATATGCAACATATTGTCTATTGTATGCTATCATTGTTCAAGGTTTTTGCAGGTTTAGGTTCAAGGATTTCATTGGGACAACCTCAAGCAAGAAGGCTCCCTTGAGACACACTCAAACTCCATTCCTTTCTCACTCTTACTCTTCTTCTATATTGCTGTTCTTTCCATCAATATTTCAGCTAGCATAGCTTAGTAAGATAGGTCATTTTTAATCCAAATTTATAAATTTTTCTTAAGAAAATATTTTGCCCTAAAAAGGAAAAAGTTTTTCTTCACTATATTGGTTGTGTGTAGCATTTCCAGCAAGGATACCTTGTTGGTTTTTGCAGGTTCAGATCTGGTTGCGAGGGGTTTTGTCTACCCAAAGGCATCCATACCAGTGTTACCAACATCGGCAACGGCAAAATATCGCCGAGGGTCCGAAAATGAAAATATCGTAAATATCGGGGAAAATATCGGTAAATATCGGAAAATGTCGCAAGGAGGAAAAAAATACAAAAATATTCATTTTTT
>ML806424.1:113061-123814 GCA_009831015.1 Picea engelmannii
GGTTTGAGAGAAACCCTTGAGAGCTTGAGGAGAGGCTCTTGTTTGGTTTGAGCTTGCATGGAGAGCATTTCCATGGAGCCATAGCCTTCATTTCTGAGAGGGAGCATTTTACATGGAGGAGGGGCGCATCTAGGAGAGGAGGCGCATTTGTATCCTTCATTTGCTCACCAGGAGAGGAGGACTTGTCACCTTGAGATGAGGTTAGATGCATGAGGAGGCTAGAGGGAGGGCGCATGCTTTCATGGTGAGAGATATCCAACTTTGGCCTCTGTTTATTTATGGTGATCATTTCTGCTAGGAGGAGGGCGCACCTGTGGAGAGGACTGGCAACTACCTGGTAGCAGATCTGCTTGGAGGATTTGAGCTCTGATAGTTTCAGTGGAGAGGCAACACATGAGATTACATTCCTGTGGAGGGATTTCTTCATTGGGTCACAGATGAGCTAGAGCGCTTCAGTTCAGTGCAGAGGGCAACAAAACGAGAGGGCGCACTTGAGTTTGGGCACTTCTTTCTCTGGTTCTTGTGGCAAGGCTTGTGAGGAGCTTGCTATGTATATAGGTTCCATTGTATTTCATTACTTGTTGTATCTCTTGCTTTGATCATCATTATATAGACATATATCCCAAACTGGTTTTCCCTGGGGGGTTTTTATCCAGGGTCATGTTGACCAAAAATACCTGTGTACAAAAATGCATTTGTTGTGTTCTTAGATCTGCTTATTTTCAGCTGTAAAGATCTTTAGGTGTGTTGTACTTATTTTAGTATGCATGTGCTAACTTCTGGTTACTAAAACTACATGCTAGAGCACCTAAAATTGGAAGTGCAACCATAACAATTCAGCAAGAAGTTCTTGGACTGTTGGCTGTCCTAAAACATCAACAAACATTATAATAATAGTTGAAACTTAGAGTCAATGTGTGGTGAAAGATAGACCCAGTTGACAAGCTTGATAGGACCTGAAAATCTTCACCTGACCTGGGCCACACCAACCCTTAGCATGGTTGGATTTTAGGTGTCTCCTCTCGGCTAGCCGAGTTTCATACCTGGGTTGCCATACAAAATGAGGCCCATCGAAACCAATCGTGCTAGCGGGATTTGACACACAAACTACAAAGTTAGAGACAATAGATTACAATTTTTATTAAACATTGGCAAGACTAGTTGTTTTATGGAACTGGAAAGTTTACATCTTTGTGAGGCCAAGCCTTTTGAGAGAGGTTCTTTCAGACTACACCAAGCTTGTCTCGAAAGTGCTCAAACTTAACACGAGACAAAAGATCGGTCAACACATCAACAACCTGTTCATTTGTGCCAACATAATGGAGCTTTATGGCTCCTCTCTGCACCATATCATGAATGTAATGATATCGGATTTCTATGTGTTTTGACTTGTCATGGAACATAGGGTTCTCTGTCATTTTTATGCAACTTTGGTTATCGCATAGAATCATGGTTGCTTCCATCATCAAATCAAATAGACCTGTCAACAACTTCCGAAGCCATATGGATTTACAACTGGCAGAACATGCAACAATGTATTCCGCTTCTGCCGTGCTGAGAGCAATACTTGATTGCTTCCTACTTTGCCATGAGATCATGGCTGACCCCAGACTGAAACAACATCCCGAGGTGCTCTTTCTGTCAGAGACACTTCCAGCCCAATTTGAATCGGCATATCCACTTAGTTTGAAGTCATGATCTCCATTATAACTGAGACCAAAATCCAACGTACCCTTAAGGTATCTCATCACATGTTTTGCAGCAACAAGGTGAACATGTCTGGGTTCTACCAGAAACTGGCTCAAGGTGTTCACAGCAAAACATATATCCGACCTGGTGTTCATCAGATATATCAACGATCCAATGATCTGTCTGTACAACGTAGCATCAACCAACTCTAACGAAGTATCAACCAGGAGATTCAACTTTGTTTCCATGGGTGTATTCATGGATTTACACTCCAACATATTAAACCTCTTCAGTATTTCAACTGCATACTTCCCTTGGTTAAGGAAGATGTTCTCTAGGCTCTGCCAGACCTCAAGACCTAAGAAATAGTGCATTAGGCCAAGGTATTTCATCTAAATTCTGCAGCGAGCTTCTTCTTACAATCAATGATGAGCTTTTCTTCTCCAGGTAGAAATAAGTCGTCAACATACAATAACAATATAACATGCTCATCATTCATAACCTTGAAGTACAAGTTAGAATCAACTTTAGTCTTGGTAAAGCACAAGCTTGTCAGGAAGATGTCAATTCTTCCTTACCAAGCTCTAGGAGCTTGTTTCAATTCGTACAGAGTCTTCTTCAATCTACAAACATGTGTGTTTCTATCTTCAACCTCAAACCCTTGAGGTTTTTTAATATACACTTCCTCTTCAATGGCACCATTTAAGAAAGGTGTCTTTACGTCCATCTAGTGTAACTTCCATTTCATCTTAGTTGCAAGGGCTATGATGGTTCTGATTGAAGTGTATCTGGCTACAGGAGCAAACGTCTCTTCATAATCAATGCCTTCCTTTTGAGAAAAGCCACGAGCTATAAATCTTGCTTTATATTTCTCAATACTTCCATCAGCAGTATGTTTTATCTTGTATAGCCATTTGGAAGATACCACATCCTTGCTCTTTGGTCTGGGAACTATTTCCCACACGTCATTCTTTATAATGGATTGGTATTCTTCTGTCATGACATCTACCTATTCTTTCTTCTGAATGGCTTCTTCAAAGCAAGTAGGCTCCTTCTCTACGAGATCACACATCAAAGCCATATAACTGGAGAATGGCTTGGGTTTCTTGACTTGTCTCATGGTTCCTTCAGGGGCACCATACTTCTCTCCATCTTGAATAAGTTCCCTTGCCCAGGCTGGCTTTCTCTTGTGAGAGATCGTCATTTGGGGAGGTTCTTGAGATTCTATTATGTCATGATCTTCTGGAATCTCCTCATCAGGGGAAGTTATGACTTTCCTCACTGGTTCTTCAACTCTGGGAGCTACAGGTTCTTCTTCATATACTTCTTCAAGCTGACATCTTTTTGATTTCTTGAGTGCTGCATCTTCATCAAAGGTTACATCTCTGCTGATCTCAATATGATGGTAACCTGGTATATAAATTCTAAAGGCCTTTGAGACCTCACAGTATCCAACAAATATTCCTGTCTTTCCTGAAGGGTCCAACTTGGTTCTCTTCTCTTTCGGAATGTGTACAAATAGTGGACAGCCAAATATATTGAGATGGCTTACTTCTGGCTTCTTTCTAGAAAACATATTTTCAGGGGTTTTGAACCTAAGAGCACTATGGGATAATCTGTTTTGTACATATACTGTTGTTCTTGCTGCTTCTACTCATAAGTGCATTGGAAGATCTTGATCGTGGATCATAGTCTTCACTACTTCCATTATAGTTTTGTTCTTTCTTTCTGCTACACCATTTTGTTGAGGATTGTAGGGAGTGGTGAGCTCCCTCTTGATCCCGACATCTTTACAAAAGTTTACAAACTCTTTTGAGGTGTATACACCTCCATTATTTGACCTGAGTATCTTGATCTTTCTTTCAGAGAGATTCTCTATCAAGGCTTTGAATTTCTTGAATTTACCAAACACTTTATCTTTTGATTTCAAAAAGTAAACCCAGGTTTTGCGAGAATAGTCATCAATAAAAGATACATAGTATACATACCCATTGATAGAGGTTGATGGCATTGGGCCACATACATCTGAGTGGATGAGCTCTAAGACTGCTTCTGCTTTACTTTCGCTCTTCGGGAAAGGGTTCTTGATGTTCTTTCCTTGTGCACATCCATTGCACACGCCTTCATGGTCAACCTTGAATTCTGGTAGACCTGTGACTGCCTTGCTTACATATGGTAATGCCTTGTAGTTGACGTGAGCTAGTCTTCTATGCCAAAGTTCACATGGATTCTCAATGGAATGAGTCAAGGCTGCTTCTGAGTGACCTTTTAGCTTATACAAGCCACCTTCTTCTATTCCAATAACAATTGCATCTTCTATGGTTTTTCCTTTAGGCTACATACAAACTTCTCCATATATGAAAGCAACTCTGAAGCCTTTCTTATCTAAAGCTGAGATAGAAAGTAGGTTCTTTGTCAAACCTGGTACAAATAGTACATCCTTCATCTTCATTGGGGTCCCTGAATCAAGTTTGTAATTTGACTCTCCTACTCCTTTGATAGGGTACTGGTAATCATCTCCAAGTGTAACTTTCTGGGGACAGTTCTTTTCTGTAATGCAAGGGAGAATGTCTCTTTGACCTATCATGTGCTTGGAAGCACCACTATCTATGAGCCAAGTGTCCTCACCAGGTGACGCTGACCCTGAGAGGGAAGAGATTAAGACATAGTCTTCAATGTGTTCTTTTATCATCTTTGTGGGTGGCTATTCATCTTCAACTATATGGGCATGGTGCCTTCTGTTTCTCTTCTTGTATTCTTCTCTTCTAGATGGACAATTCTTAGCAATATATCCCATCTTGTCACAATGGTAATATTGGTAGGATGAGAAACCCTTTTCTCTTCTTTGACCTTTCTGAAACTTCTGGAATCTCCTTGGAGGGTGAGATTCTTTATGGATGAATTTACTTGGGGAGTGAGACTCCTTATGTTGATGAGTTTCCTTCTGGAAGTGAGGCCTCTTCCTTCCTCCTTTAGTATGAGCAACTAGGGCTTGATCTTCATCTCTTGATAATACTGCTTCTCGGTTAGCTACTCTTGCTTCTTCTTGAATACTTTCTTCCCACAGACTGTCAAAATGTAGTTCCTCCTTTCTGGCACAAATAGTTTGGATGAACGCATCCCAAGGTCTTGTGAGACCATTAAGAGCTGTCATTATGAGTTCATCTTCATCTAACGTATCACCAATTGCTTCTAGCTGTTCCTTGAATTGTGATATTCTAGAGAAATACTCATGAACCGTTTCTCCTTTCTGCATCCTTGTACTTTTGAGTTGAGTTCTTAGATTCATCTTCCAGTTGATGTTATTTCCTTCATACATTCTGGTTAGAGCATCAAACATTTATTTTGGAGTTTTCTTTGAAGACACTTGAGGAATCAAGTGATCTTTAATAGAGTTTGCAATGATCCTTTTGGTCCTAACCGTGTCCTTTTGGTGTTTTGCTTTAGCTGCAACATCGGTAGGTTCTGGTACATATTCTTTAATGAATCTTGCAAGGTCATGTTATCGCACAGTTTGTAGTTAAGATAAAAAATAGATGTAAAGAGGTAAACTGGTGTAACTGAACCAATCCCACCCAATGTCACCTCGATAGGAAGGTTCTTTCTGTTTAGGGAGGTAAGGCTCAGGGGAGACGTCCCCGGTGACCTGGGGTTTGAGAAGGCTAAGGATTATAAGATAAAAGATAAATTCCCCCTTCACAAGTCACCACCAAGTAGATAGTCCGGCTAACCAACCAATAAAGAGAAGTATAACCAAAAGGAGATGCACCTGCCCGAGACAAAGCAACAAGAAATATATATATGCAAGCTTACTTGCTTGGTTAGTACTTCATGTAATCAATAGCTATCTGATATGTATAAGCAATTGAATAATAAATATTGACGAAGACAATGTTTATAAAATATCAATGATGCATAATATCACTTCTTCAATAAATGCTAAGAAAACGTGGCATTCAATGTAACAATCAATACTTCATTCAAGCAATTCCCTTAAATAACCATTCAATTGCTCACAAGTAAGACGATAGCTACACAATGATGTTAATAACAAGAGATGACAACAACATTCAGTTAGTAGGGTTAGTCTTAGGCTAGGGTTAGAATAGTTAGGGTTTTGTTCAAAGTATTAAGAGTTGTTTGATCATAGTACTCACAAGCTAGGTCTTAGATCAATGCGTTCCTAGGGTAAATGGAGTCAAAAGGAGGAGGTAGAAGCTGAAGGATCAAGGAAGATAGTAAGACTAAGGACGGGAGGGTCAAGCCTTGAAGTGTTGCTACAACAAGGCCTCAAGGTCAAAATCCTAGGGGAGAGAGGCTCACTTTGGTGTAGGGGAACTAGGCCTCAATGCTCTCTCCTCCTTCCTTAAGTCAATGGCAAAAACAACTAGCTCAGAAAGTGGCATAAGACTAAGACAAGAGGTTTTGTAGGCAACATGTTGCTATGGCAAGGCTTTACCAGCAAACCCTAGAAAAATCGGCTCATCAAAGTGTAGGGGAACTAGGCCTTGATGCGTCTTCTTCTTCTTAGCTCAGAAAAGTAAAATGACTAGCAAAGAAAATGAGGATAAGAGTGTAGCTAAGGCTAGGCTCTTTACCTCTTCAAATAATGGTTGAAAATCTTGACGGGGACATGAGACAAGGACCTACAATGTGTGCTTGTCACCTAGGGTTTATATCAGCAAAATATAATCATAAATGCAAGAAAAGCAATACTACAACCATTCAATTAAGAAGTTTTGCAGAAATTCACTTACATTTAACCAAGAAATCAAGTAGCAAACCCTAGTTGTAACACCTTCCACCAAGAGAAATGCCAAAATATGCCAAGAAAATCTTCCTTCAACAAGTGCGCCTCACTATTTCAGCCAAAACCCTAGAATAGGGCACAAATTTCAGACCTGACCAAGTGGTGAGTGAGAGATGATGAAAAAAATGAGAGTAAAAACCCTCAATTTATACAGTGCCATGACCTAATTTCACTTTTAGGTCATAAAAAGGCTGACAAGGCCAAAATACTAAAAATCATATTGTTTTACATTAAATGTTCAAAATTAAACCCTAATCAAGCTAAAGAGAGACGTCATGCCCCTTTTAGGGTGACATTAGCCCCTTCTAGGGCAAATGCAACATCCTGGAGAAAAACGTTAGCCCTTCTTGGGATTCTCCAACCTGCCACATGTGCCAACACTGCCAAATCTGCCTCCCAAGACGTCCACAAGGCTGGATGACGTCATGATCATCATGGGTGATGTCTTGGGCCTTCCAGGGTCAACATTCCAATGGAGGAGGCACAACCCCCCTAGGTCAAGCTCTGCCAGGGTGCCTCTGGTGGAATGTCCTCTTCTCCGGTGCAAAGCCTCTGACCATCTATGTCCTATCACTGCCCCCTAATGGGGTCTCAACATCCATCTGGTGGGCTCTTCAGCCCCATGGAGGTCCGAACTGATCATCTCCCCATGTGTACCGGTCCAATATGGTACCTGTACGTCGGGCATGATCCTGCACATCAACAGCTACGCCCTCCATGGGCTCATAAGTCACAGGGATCATAGCAATGTCAATCACATCTCATCATCAATATTATTAAACATGTTCATAAAACCCCTATTATCCTAGTTAAAAGCTCAAAGACATTATACAAGCCTGCAATACAAGTTTGGGGAAAGTGATAGGGCATCCTATTGGGCTAGTGTCCACTGGGAGAGGAAAGTTTCCGGAAGAGACCTCATCTGAGCCATGCAAGTGGGTGATGTGGATAAGAGATGTCCAGGCAAGTGGGTGCAATGAGAGCAGAGGGTGCAAAGCTTTACCTATGGGTGCCTTTGTAAAAGGCGAGCTACACCTGTCCTGGATGCAATTTTTTCCAAGCCCATTCATGCCTTTTATTCTTTATTCTTCATTCTATTATTCTTTATTGCTTTTTCTTGAAGAGTCCAATCAGGGGACATTGCCATGGCGTGGTGACTAGTGGTGATAGTGTTACCCACAAGTACTTTCACAGAAATGAGAAAGTTGGCTCGTGATGAGACCCCCTTTCCCTTGGCCATGCAACCAAGGGTCACTACCCTGACGTGGTAACCAACTGGTGGTAATGTCATATTGCTAGGTACCCATGGACCTAATAGGATGGCTCGTGATGAGACGCCCTATCCTCTGACTAGGTCTTGTTTTATTATTTCTTACGGGTCCCTCTTGTTTCTTGCTGAGAATCCTTTTATTGCTTTCTCCGGGATCCCTGGGCGAAGCATCTTGAGGTTTTATTCTTAGGCTTTTATCTTTTGCCAGCTTACTTTTACCTTCTGGGCCTTTAGCCCCTTCTTCCCACGAAATAAGGTGCAATCCTGAAAATAGGTCGACCAAGTGCCCGAACAAGTGTAATGGGGCAGATGAGCGGGAAGCAAGATGAAAAAGTGGAGCTATGACGGGAGCAGACGATGGCTTTTCAGAAATACCCCCAGTGGCACACCAAAACCTATAGACACAGGCTTACTAGGGCATCCTGTCAATCCCCCAGACATGGTCAAGTGGGCAAGTATAAGATCGAAGCATTTGTTAGAAATAAAAGGATTCAGATGCACATATTCAAGGGTTTTGATGATCAAAGTGACACATACCATGATACTCAGACTCATTACCTCATGGAGCAAGAACCATCTCTGACACAAGACCAAGCCGATGGTGATGGATGCTGTTGCTGCTGGCAAGATAGAGGCGCTGAAAGGAAGAAAAGGTGGGCCCTACAGGGCCATGCTAAAGTCGATCCGGCTCTTGGTACTCCATGTCTAGGACCTATGGGCCTCGAGACATGATCTCCTAGTTATCCCTAAAAGTGGGGGATAACAGGTCATTCTCTTCAAGAATGAGTGCAATCCTATACTTCCAGGCATAGACGTTATCCACTCCTTCTAGCTTTGTCAACGAGCTTAGTGCTTGTAGACATCTTGACTTGGAGTTAGGAAAATGACCAGAAATTGAAAATGCTCAAAATTTAAATCTGAACTTACTAGGAGGTGTGCTTGGCTGAGGCGAGTAGCCTGGTGTAGTCAAATTTCAGAAAATCCAATTTTTTCCCCTTCAAACCGTGAAAAATCCAGGTCCTATCAAGCATGCCTACTGGGTCTGTCTTTGACCACAGTTAGGCTCTAAGTTTCAAGTGTTATGTAAAGTGTTTGCTCCTGTTTTAGGACAGCTAACAATCCAGGAACTTCTTGCTGATTTGTTACGATTACACTTCCAATTTTAGGTGCTCTAGCATGTAGTTTTAGTAACCAGAAGTTAGCACATGCATACTAAAATAAGTACAACACACCTAAAGATCTTTACAGCTTAAAATGAACAGATCTAAAAGACTAACACATGCATTTTTGTACACAGGTATTTTTGGTCAACATGACCCTAGATAAAACCCCCCATGGAAAACCAGTTTGGGATATCTGTCTATATAATGATGATTAAAGCAAGAGATACAACAAGTAATGAAATACAATGGAACCTGTATACATAGCAAGCTCCTCACGAGCCTTGCCACAAGAACCAGAGAAAGAAGTGCCCAAACTGTGGTGCGCCCTCTCCCTTTGTTGCCCTCTGTACTGAACTGAAGCGCCCTAGCTCATCTGTAGCCCAATGAAGAAATCCCGCCACAGGAATGTCCTCTCCTGTGCTACCTCTCCACTGAAACTGTCAGAGCTCGAATCCTCCAAGCAGATTTGCTACCAGGTAGCTGCCAGTCCTCTCAACATGTGGGCCCCCCTCCTAGCAGAAATGATCACCAGAAATAAACTGAGCCATAAACTGAATGTCTCTCTCCACAGAAACAAGCGCCCAAACTCTCCTCTCCCTATGCATCAGACCTTATCTTGATCTGACAAGTCCTCTCTTGATGAGCAAATGAAGGATAATAAATGCACCCCTCCTCCTCAAGATGCGCCCCTCTCAGAAGTAAAGGCTATGGCTCCATGGAAATGCTCTCCATGCAAACTCAAACAAACCTCAAGCTTCTCCTCAAGCTCTCAAGGGTTTCTCTCAAACCCTCATGAAGTGCGCCCTCCTTCTCTTCTCCAAAACTCACAAGTGAAGAATGAGTCTCCAAATGCACTATACCCTCTCTTTAGCCTCCTCATGCAAACCCTAAAAGATCAATGGCCTAGATTAGATCTAGCCAAGTCTAATCAATGGGTGAGATCAACTCCAATAATCTCATTAAGGAAACCCACTTTCCATAGTTGCTTTATGTCTATTAATTCACCCACATTGTGAATTAATTGTCACTTTATGACTTAAGTGACATATTTCAGTTTTGACTTAAAACTCCTAAGTCAAAGTGAAATTAGAATCATAAAGTAAAGTAAAAGGGTAATAGTCTTCCCCCTTTGTGCTTAGAGACTCATAAGCACATGGGGACCACTTTCTAAGGTACCGAAATCTCAACACTCCCTCTTACCGAGGAAAGTGCTCGTCACCACCAATATCATCCCTGCAGTGGACATGGTTGCCTCCTGGCATATGGTCGGTGAGTATGGCTGAACCCTAATCGCTGAAAGTGGACTCTGTCATAGATCTACTCAATCTGTATGATCTATAAATGGCACTGACTCTCCATCTATCCAAGATCACCTAGATCTCCGCATCACACTGAAGATCTCCACCTTGGTCTCCCACCAAGGATTTCCTCCTACTCCTGGCTTCTTACCAAGAGTCTCTACTCTTGGCATCTCACCAAGAGTCTCCCCCTCTTGGTCTCTCACCAAGAGTCATCAACTTGGCCTCTCACCAAGTCACCTCCACCTGAAGTGGATCCAGAACCTGATCTGCCCGTCTCATAAGCCATGTGAGGCTCAAGCCTCTGTGGTGCCCTGCTGCTCCTCCTCCTCATCCTCTGATGCACTGAAGCTGTAGCACCAACTCTTTGTCTGCTCGACTGCTCTGAAACTGTAGCTATATTGGGTGGACTAGTCACCCACTCTGAAGATGTCCAGGGACACTGAGTATCATCTCCCTCTGAATCACTGCTGTGCGTCAGTCGGTCCTCCTCAACTCGGTCTCCCCATCTAGTGTTGGATGG
>ML806425.1:0-46060 GCA_009831015.1 Picea engelmannii
TCAGAGTTCCTCTAAGAAGGTATGATGATTTTGTTTCATCAGTTTCTTTAAGTACTAATGATGATGAACCTTTGTGCTATCAGGAAGTTGTGGAGGGTTCTAACAGTGAAAAATGGAAAGAAGCAATGAAGGATGAAATGAATTCTTTGGCGAAGAATGCTACATGGGACTTGGTATAAATCCAAGGGACGGGAAAAATGTAGGTTGCAAGTGGGTCTACAAGCTGAAGAAGGGTGTTGATGATAAGGTAGAGAGGTACAAAGCAAGGCTGGTTGAAAAAGGATATTATCAGAAATAAGGTATTGAATTTCATGAGATTTTTTCACCAGTTGTTAAAATCGTTTAAATTCGAAGTATGTTAGCATTGGTTGCATTACTTGATTTGGAGTTGGAGCAGCTAGATGTTAAGATTGCTTTCTTACATGGAGATTTTGATGAGGAGATTTACATGGAACAACCTGAAGGGTTCGTTCAGAATCGCAAAAAGAAATTTGTTTGCAGGCTCGAGAAATCATTGTATGGTCTGAGGCAGTTGCCCAGACAATGGTACAAGAAATTTGACTCTTTCATGATGAGCCAAAATTATACAAGGAGTGAGTATGATCATAGTGTTTACTTTAAGAAATTGAATAATGGAATATTCATTATCTTAGTATTGTATGTTGACGATATTCTTTTAGCAAGAAAAATCATAACTGAGATCAACAGGTTAAAGGCTCAAATGTCTAGGATGTTTGATATGAAAGATCTAGGAGCAACAAAGCATATTTTGGGCATGGAGATATTTAGAGACATGAGGAATGGTAAGCTTTGGTTGTCACAATAGAAGTATGTCGAGAAAATACTTTTGAGGTTTGGTATGAATAGTGTGAACCAGTTTCTGTACCTTTCGCTTCCCATTTTAAGCTTTCTTCAAGTTTATGTCCTAGTACAAAAGAAGAAAAGGAATATATGTCTTGAATATCATATGATACTGCAGTAGAAAGTTTAATGTATGCAATGGTTAGTACAAGACCATACATTTCACATGCATTTGGGGTTGTCAGCAGATATATGGCAAATCCAGGTAAAGAGAACTGAGCAATAGTGAAATGGGTGCTTCGGTATCTAAGGGGAACAAGTGATTATTGTATCACCTATAATGGTGGTGAGTTAGTCTGTGGATATGTTGATTTTGATTTTGCAAGTGATTTGGACAAGATGAGGTCAACTTCAGGATATGTCTTTACTCTTGAAAGTGGAGCTATTAGTTGGATGTGAAAGCTACAGAGCATTGTTGCTTTATCCACTACAAAAGTAGAATACATAGTTTCTTCACATGCTTGCAAAGAGGCGGTTTGGTTAAAAGATTTGTTTGGTGAGTTTGGAAAGATGAAGGACAAAGTAAAGCTACTTTGTGATAGTCAAAGTGTTATTCACTTGGCCAATAATCTAGCCTACCAAAATAAAACTAAACATATTCCTATTAAGTACCATTTTGTAAGACAGGTCATCGACGAAGGTGGAGTTTGTCTTGAAAAAGTTCATACAAAAGAGAACTACGTAGACATGTTTACAAAACCAATACTTTTAGAGAAGCTACGATGGTGCTTGGCTTCCCTTGGCTTGCAGAAAAAGTGCTAGAATAAAATAACGAGTAAGGTATCATATAAATTTGTTGTCAAGGTGGATATTGTTGAAATGGTTGACAACAGAACCCCTGGATTCGAGGAACAATATTCTACCTCAACTCCTCTTCTCCGGGATTCAGCTACGTAGGTGTCAATTCCATTGGAGCATGCAGAGGAGAGCATTTACTGCTCAGTTAGCAATATTTTTTTCTATGACTGTAAACTTGGATGTTATAAAACTGTATAATCTCCATTAAATGATAATGAGATAGCATCGATACCTTCTTGGTGGACATAGCCCAAAGTTGGGCAAACCACGTAAATCACTGCGTTTTATTTTTCCATTTGATATTTTGATATGTGTGTTTGTTGCGTATTAGGTAAATATTGTGGCCGTCTAATTAACATATATTGCACAATATCTATTAGGTTTTCAAATTCTGCTGATAGAAACCCACTCAAATTATTTCCACTAAAGTTCAGTGTGTCCAAATTATGTTATGGGAATCGAAAATAAGTTAGGTTTTCAAGTTTTGGAAATATGAAAGTAATAGTTTTATTTATATTGTTCCTCTACACATCAAATAAATTAAGAACACGACATGATTTGAGTTTCTATGGGATCAGACCTTCAAGTTGATTTTTGGCTAGATCTCAGATAATCAGCTTTCTCAATTTTCCTAGCTCGAGTGGAATCTGCCCTGTAAGTTGATTTTCTTATAGCTATAGGTAGTTAAGGTTTGTCATGAAAAAAATATGCTTCACAGGCGTAAAGCACTTGTTACCCTCCTTTCTCTCCATCAAATCGCAAAACCATTTCCTCCTCCTTTGTAATTTTGTATTTGCGCTTTTCATGGAAACTTGGTGTAGAAGACTGGTGGTACCTAGGAGCTCCCTTTTTTCTCTTGGAGTTGACACTTGGCATGGATGTTGGGCGCATTTTTTTTTTCATTACTTGTTTTTATATGACACCATATAGACCCGTGGCCATCCTTGTGGATATTCCTTATTGCTTCACACTTGGACTCGGGCTTGGGCACTTTCATTTGGATGTTAGGTTTTGATTTAGATTAAGGCTTATTAATAAGCCAAATTACCTATTTTTTAAATAACCAAAACCTTTTTAACAAAACTAAATATAAAACATTATTTTAAAACCATATAAAATAGCTTTAAAATATAATTTTACATTTATTTATATATATATATTTATAATATTTGGCTTGGTTTTAAAGTAGCAAAAGCAACTTGGCATTTTCAAACACAATTGAAGAGACCAAGGAATTGTACACATAGGCAAATTGTAAGACTTCACCAAATTGAGAATTTGAGACTATGGTAGACTTCGACAAAGTTTGACCCAAGGATTTGAGACTTTGGAAAAGTTGACACAAAGTTGACGAGAAGGTTAAAGATTTTGGTGGGATCAAATTTAGGTGCCAATAAGTGGGGTTTCGAAAGAAAAACTTCATGCGACAAACCTACTAGGTGAACTATTGATTTCGCTACCAAAACTTGAATTTCCAATAACGACAATTTTAGGTATTAACAATCATTGTCATGGTCAACCACTTTATTACTTTAACATGTTAATGTACTATTAATACTTTAATACATTTTCAATGTATTAATGTATTAATGTATTAATGTCTTAAGGTCAAACAAACCAATTTGGTCTTAGTGGATGATTAAACATCATCATCATCATATTAATTAATAATACTTTATTAATGTGTTAATGTAATTCATCAATATATTAATACTTTAATTTATACATTACATTAATGTATTTATGTATTAATATAAATTAATAGACAATTAATGTACTAAGTGATTAATACATTAATACTTTAGTACATTAATGTATTATTACATCAATGCATTAATACATTGATATGTTAGTACATCGATGTATTAATCCATTATTAATGTATTGATACTTTAATGTATTTATGTAAAAATGTATTATTAATGTATTTTACTTTATTAATATATTAATATGATTATTAATGTATTAATTAATTAATACTTTAACACATTAATGACTTAATGTATTTATATATTAATACATTAATCAGTAAACCATTAATTAATTTGTATATTAGTACATTAATGTATTAATGTATTTATGTAAAAATATATTATTAATATATTTTTGTTTTATTAATTTATTAATACTTTATTAATGGATTAATTAATTAATACAATACATTCCCCAGATGGGGTGTCAGGTCGTGCAGCAAGGCCATGTGGTATGTAGCCAGTTTGGGCCTTAAATATAGGTCGTCAGCTCCCATCCCCTCACCATTAAGGATGGGAGCAAGCCCGCACAACCAAGCCCATGGGATGAGTCCTCCCACACTAGTGAGGAGGTCGGATGCATAGATCATTAAGAAGGTAGCCTTAATGGCAGAACCCATCATGTCCATCCTCATGAATATCATCGATTTTGGTTGGGGAGACACTCATTTCAAGTTTGAGCCGCAAAAGCCATACATTTCTAAGCTCTGGTGTAGTGATAGCAACCCTATTGTCGCTCTGGTCATTGTTTTGCTCATGCACATGCCGAGGGAAAGAGGTAAGCCCCACAGGGGTGCTGCCTGGTATGCCTTCAATGCTTGCCGGAAGAGACAACATATATTTGAATGCGCGTTGTCCATGGCTCGGACGTAGCTCGTCTGCAAAGACAGGAAGCCCAATATGCCTCCCATGGCCTATGTGGAGGAAATTTTTTCGGAAGAACCAATTCAAGCTCCTCTGAAACACCTCCTCTTTACAGTACCCGACAATTGGAATCCACCAACCTGCTTTCCGGGGGAGGTCACCATGGAGGCCACAGGGGAACCCCACAGCTGCCACAAAGGGGATGACCAAATGGAGGAACCCCCTACTTGCTACATCGAAGAAGAAATTCCAGAAGCTATGGAAACGAAGGCGACATCAGGCACAGATGAATTATCCTTGGGAAATGACGAAGGGAATGCTCAGAGGGGACAGAATTGGTCACGAAACCTGGATGAGGACTTGGGGCAGCAGGGAAGGAACGAGACAGTCGAGGAGGAGGCAATCTGACCAGGAGGTGCATTGTTGGAGGATGGCTCGGTGAGGGAGGGTGGCATGGATCCTATGCCACATCCCCTATCCACCATGCAAGAAGCATGGCATGTCCAACCACCATTCTTCCACCCGAAGCACCTGGAGCTGATGTTCGAATTGAGGAGTGAGGTGGAGGACCAAATCCACCATGCCATCCTAATGAACTAGCACATCGACATGATTTATGATGCTTACTCCAACACGCCACCAGGGCAGAGGTGCCCAATGTGTGCACAACCCTTCGCGTTGCTAGCCAAAGCGGGAAAGCAGGGAGGAGATGCTGACATGGACACCTCAGCGGCCACCGGGTAATTGTTACAATTAATGTTTTTGGTAGGAACTTCCATTTTGATTAGAGCTAGGGCTCTAATACTATTAGGGTTCAATTATGTTGTTATTTGAAGACTAACGGTGCATTTTCAAACTAAGGGTTTCCATTTAGCTTTGGTTTCCTCCGGGCAGGACAGATGGCAACCTGTTTTTTGACATAAATTGCATAGGAGGTCGGCTGTCTCAGTTTTCGTTAACTCAGCGGGACAGCTGGCAGTCCAGGCGTATTTGTATGTTTGAAAGTTAATGCAATAGGATCCAAACCCTTTTTTACTTAAAATAAATAAATAATACAATACATTATTAATGTATTAATTAATTAACACTTTACATTAATACATTGTAGTATATATTCATGCATTGATGTAATGTATTAGCACTTTAATTTATATTTTACATTAATTTTAATTATTACATCAATGTAATAATGAATTAATACATTAATTAATTTTCAATTAATTAATATTTTAATACTTTAATGTATTCATAATTTAATTTATACATTAATATTTTAAATTAGTTAATACATTAACAATTTATTAATCCTCCTCAACACAGTGGAAAATGGCATTTTCCTATATCAACCACTTTTTACTTAATTTGTTAATAAACTCTTTTTAGTAAACCATTTTTTTCTTATTCTCAATCACAATTGAATAACATAGTTTTCTTTAATTAATTACAATACTATGAATGGTGTTTATATTTTCAAGGAATTTTTTTTACTATCTCCAATAATTCAGTGAAAAAATAGCATATGTGATCCACCTTCACTTTAAGGTCAAATACATTTTATTAATTGTTTTCTTTAAAGGCCCTTTATAGTCCAATATAGAAAAGATATTGAGGCTTAAAATATTATTATATCATAATTATAATAATAAAGTCAGCAAAATTAATAATAACAATATTTATAAAAATAAATTTGACTTAATACAACTAAACAACTATTAGCCCATTCTTAAATAATTTTTACACCACAAATCATCTTTCCACAATTCTTAAAATTTCTTGAGTAGATTAATATTCTCAACCCACAAAAATTTCATTGCTTAAATACCTTAACGTATATATTATTTTGCTTAAATATATTTATATTTAATATAATATTATTAAATTTATAATACTTTACCCTGAGATATTGGTTTGAAATACTCTTAAATGTGAAGTGGATACATGATATCCTAAGAAATTCATCAATTATGTTATAAACTACTTTTTATTCCTCTAAAATGTCAATGCACATTTCACAAGGTTAACCATCCTTATAAGAAAAATTAAAATATTTTGTAAGAAATGGTTGAAAAGTGACAGCTAAAATTAAAATTAAGTGTGTGAGAAGTGACAGCTACAACTAAGAGCGCATTAAAAAGCCACACCACCTATGATATGGAGCCACTTAGTAACGTCATCGTGGGCAACCTTGCCCTTTTGATATCACATACGTTAACTCTTTGGTTATTTCCGTTGAAGAATACTTGTATGAATTTATATTCTTAAAGCGTGTTTTTAAGTGTTCATTGAAGCTTCTATTATGTCTCGAGAGAAGCTCACGAATACCTTGGTCAAGGTAAAGAAAATGTGTAATGTTTTAATTGCGCAGAGGTAAGGATAGAGGGATGGTAGCTTGTTATTCTACACTTTCATACAAAGAATGAGTGAAAAGTTAAAAAGAACAAGTTAGGAAAAAAATGATGTAAAGGCATTTCATCACATAGAGTGGAGTGGTATCTTCACACTTTCCAAAGGTTATGTGGAGACCAAATGTATACAAAGGTTGTGGTGAAATCGGATGACGGAATTACCTCCATGCTTCACACTCCATAATAATTAAGGAAACAATGTTAAGGCTAAGGCATGGAACAAAGGGTCATGCAAAGCTTGTTGGGGAGTGGGTGTAACCTTGAGTTGAAAAGTGACATAATTTGCAGAATAAGCAAAGAGAAATAAACTTTAGATAAGATCGTTGGTGTTTAAAAACACTATTTCAACATTTAGGAACAACACATAGTGATCACAACATCACAATGCATTATTGAATACATGTTCACTATGAATTACAATACATGTTCACTATGAATTACATATTGATAATGACCCATTGGGTCCTTTATTTATAGTCTCAAGATCTAACTAAATTCATGGGAATCGAGAAGATATTGTCCACATATAAACGTCGATGTTTGGAGTTGACTGCATTAAATCCGCTTTGTCTATTCAACTAATCAAACCAAGTTGACCCGAATGTCCATTCATCCAATCTGTAGTCAATTGCTTGACAGGTTGATCCACCGACCAATTTTATTTTACTACTAGTCAACCGTCCAACTGATAGGCAAATCGACTACTTGACCCACTCTTGTCGAATTTCGGTCGCTTGCACGATCAACTGTCTCCAGTTTTGAGTCGACCATTTGACCAATTGTCTCTAGCCGTGAGTCGACCATCTGACCAAATGTCTTAAGTAGAAGTGGAATAAACCAACAAAACTCGCAGTTCCAACACCCCCCCATCAACACATGGCTCTAGAGATTCAAGAGGTGAAATTAAGTTAGCAGTACACCCCCCCATAATTGCAACTTCTTGAATCCTGACAATTTCATGGAGTTTAACAAACTTAGCTTCAAACAATAGTTTGGTAAATATATCAATAATCTAATCATCAATTACGCAGTAGACAATAGTGACAACTTTCCCTTGAACCCACTGCCTCGAATAGTGAGCATGAAGTTCGATATGCTTCATTTTACTGTGAGTGACAGGATTGTTAGCAACTTGAGTAGCACTTTGATTTTCATCGTAGAGAGTGGTCGAGGTTTTCACAGGAAACTCAATTTCATCCAAGAGCTAGCAAATCTAAATGACCTTTTTTCCTGCATTAATGACACGTGACCACAATACTCAACTTTTGTTGTTGACAGAGAGAATACCTTTTGTTTATTGCACAACCAAAGGAGCA
Organism: Picea engelmannii; assembly: GCA_009831015.1. Classification (NCBI taxonomy): domain Eukaryota; kingdom Viridiplantae; phylum Streptophyta; class Pinopsida; order Pinales; family Pinaceae; genus Picea; species Picea engelmannii. The sequence continues at coordinate 7,996 of ML806425.1, forward strand.
GTCCAGTGTTAAAGTGAAACACATAGCCAGAGGTGGAATTCCAATCATCATTGGCGCCTGCCTAGTCGAAATTAGTATATCCAACTAATGAATCTAAACTTAAACAATATTTGATACCAAGGTGAGTGGTACCCTTGAGATAATGAACAATTGTTTTGACATATTTCCTATGACTTTCTCTTGGATCTTTCATAAACCAAAAAACCACACTAATATTAAAGGAGATATCAGGTCAATTGTGAGTGAGATAAATGAGACTACCGACCATTTGTCGATAAAGAGTAGCATCAACTTCGGGAGACTGATATGTTTTACTCAACTTAACTCTAGATTGAAAGGAAGTAGCATGTAACACCATGTTTTTCCCCATAACTGTAATTATGCTTAACACTTCATATGATGTGGTTATGAAGCATGCAATTATGTTTTGATTAATGAAAATGAAAGTCTAATGACTGAGAGGGAAAAAAATTGAAATTATTGACCATGATGTCACATGTGGAATTGATAAATTGCACTGATGAAGTGAATTGGTGAGGTAGAGTTGAGATGTCTTAGTGAAGAAAATAGGAAGCTTTCTTAGCAAGATATATTGAAAAACATAAATACACACCTGACAGTGTACTTGAACTTTCATGGAGCCACATGACCAATTATGGAAGACATGACTGGTGGTTGAGGCAGTTAATACTACTGAGAGATTTGATTTCCTGAAGAAACAAGGGTCAACTAAAAAAACTGACAGAAGTACACCCCTTCGATTATCCCTTCAAAATTTGGATCCTTGAATAGAAGTCACTTCTGACAAAAGTTGTTGAGTGTAGGCCTACTTTTGGAGAAGGATATATTTTGAGGAAAGACCTATTTTTGGAAAGGAAGACCTAATTTTGGAGCATGCACAACAAATGACAAGAAAGCAGCATGCAGAAAAAGAAAGAAAAGAAACATGCAGAAGGAAAAGCAATGTGGCACGCAAATAGACAAGCCTAAACGGGATAGGGTTAGGGTTTTTTAATAAGGATTGTAACGACTATAAGCCTGTAAAATAGTATAAGTAATAACCTAGGAGGTCTACGAAAGGGTATGTCAGTCAAGGAAAGAAAAGGATCATATCACTTTGTGAGATTGTCAATTGTAATAAGCTTGTAGAAGAGTCAAGTAAGGGAGATTTTTTAGGGTTAGGTTGTAGGCTAAGAAGCCTGGTGTAATATAGTATGCCTCACAGAGGGTTCTTACCCGCAACCTTGATTGTATTACTGAAGATGTAACGCGTGGATCAAGAGATTTTGCAGCATATTAAATAAAACAATAGAGAAGCCAGATCTTTATGGACGTAGCCCCAGAAGAGGGTGAACCACGGTAAAACTTGTGTTATGTTTGATTCTTAATGAATGTTTACTTTATGTTAATGATTATCTTATGAATGAATGATTAAACTAGATGTATCAACATGCATTCATAAGGCTAAAGATGAATAAATCATAGAAATACTTAAATCATTAACAAGGTTAATGCATAAGGAAGAAAGAACACAACCACAGATCCCCACTTATTCCTAGAATAAAAACACATGAGTATTGAAGTCACCCATAAAATCTATCTCGGGTGAGACTAAACTGTGCACCACATGCACAACGTTGCCTTCTAGTTTACCAGGAGGGGCGCTAGTTTTTTAGGGTTTTTTTGGAACCCTGTTGAGATCCGAACCTGGTTCAACCCAAGAAGAAGTAAGAGGAGAAAAAATAGCCAACAAATGGTTTCGTTGTTGGCTGGAATTGCATGGGATTGAGTGGACGAGATCCATGGAAGAAACATGTGGAAGATGAAAGTATAAACCCTAAGTTATCACCGCACAAATATATCAAAAAATACGTGTTTAGTGACTTTCATGAAGTATTTTTCTTTGATTTCCTGCATTTGTTGTAGGAATGGCTATTGAGGTTAAAAAACAACCACCCTACAAATCGAATCAGACAACTGGAGTGGAATCATGTGGAGATCGTGCAGTTACAGCGAGTTATATTTCTGGTTAGACAGTATTGTTGCAGGGTTTATCACTGAATTTGCAGTAGATATCACGAAGTCTTACACCCCCACAGAGCATGATTTTCTAAAAGGACCCAAACGTAGGTACATCAAATCGCTATATAATTAAATCAATATTTTGTTGTATGACAACAATGTGATTACCATGGAATCAGACAACTAAAATTCCTTGCGTGCATGGGGGAAGGGGGGAATCACTAATATGAGGTTGTGAAATGGAGGAATATATGGATAAGGGAAAGAATAAGGATGTCATGTGTTGACATAGAGGGAATAGAGAGTCCCCAACACCAACATCTCAACCTCTCGTGGGGCTAGGCGGGAAGAGACAAGAATGTCACCCTAGGTTTAAAGCCCCCAACAAGAAAACATATTGAATTTCCAGGCTAATTCTCCTCTAACCTACACTCCAAGAATGAATCCCTTTGCCTTATATTTTTACTTTTTAACAATATTTGATTTTTATGCAATTTATAATTTTATATGTGTAATTTTTGTAATAACAAAATTAAATCTTAAAAGAAAATGCAAACAATAAAATTAAAATGAAAAGTCTTTTGTTTTGTATTGTTTTAGCAAGAAGTAACTAATGAAAAACATAATAAAAGGGCAAGGGGAAGTTAGTATTAAAGGGATTAATTAAAAGAAGAATTTATTAAACAAGAAATTAATTTACTAACTACCAAAATTGATTATAAAACATAGTAAATAAATGGATATTTTAATTTTCTTTAAGACGAAATATGAGGGATTATAAAAACAAAACTAAAACAAATGAATAAAAGGAGTAACAAAAAACTTATACATATAAACGAAAGTGAAAGGAGCTTATGTACATCATGTTACAGAAGTCATGGTTCGTTATTTTCTTTTGAATTTATTTTCATTTTTTATTTTGAATTTAAGGTATTGAATTAATAAAGATGGATAAAGCTACGATTTAATAGAAAAAATTAAATAAGAAACAAATGTAGAGAGTAAAGGATTTTGATCTCCAATTAAAATTTATCCCCATACAATTCTTGGAGTTCCAGGATTTACAAATCTCTGCGTATACTTGGGCCAGATATTTGGTCTTTAGTTATTCTAGAACAAGGTTACAATAGAAAGACCAAGAGCGAAAGAACGAAGAAAGCCGAGACAAAATGGAATGGAGTGATGGCGGTGATAAAACAAGGCGAGGACCTGCACATCAGAAAGTGATTAGCGTTGAAAGGAAATCAGGCTTAACTACAACAAACTGACAAGAAATCATTTCACCTTATAAAAACTAGCAAAGATCATCCTTTCTTTGCCCCTTTTTTGCTTCGCAAGACCCCCTGCTGCCAATAATCCTATCAACCCTTGTGGAAGGTAGAGGATGGATGATGAATTAAAAGGAAAAACCTCACTACTCTCCAAGCATACTTCTCAATCATTTTCTCTCCTAAATGTTCCTCCCTGGCTAGTCGTGTGTTGTTTATTTTATAGTCTTTGATAAATAGTTTGAGTGGTTAGGTTCATTTTGGTTCAACGAACTAAAGTCTAAATGACCAGAACTAATAATTTTTTTTAAAGTATTTAAAATACAATTTAATGTAAATCCTTTTAATCCGCACTTGCCCGCATTGAGAAATTCCATTTTGATCCCCGACTCTGTCTCTATATCTCTCCATGTCTCGCCTTCCCTCAGGAAACCTTCAAATGTTCGAAAGTCATCTTTCAATTCTTTCATGTGATGTTCCTTTATTCTAGAAACACCTTTATTAGCAATCACCAATGGTCGACAAACACGGCTTCCATCTGAAGCAACATACACACAATGTTGTTCTACATTCACAAATATGCTCACAAACTCTCCAATTTTACCCTCACATCGTAGCTTCCTTAGATCATTTGCAAATCTTTGTGGTCATCGATATACACCAAGAATAAGACCATTAAAAATAACCAAATATGTCTTAGGTAAATGGGGTTCTTCACCATAAAAAAAGCTCAAATCTTCAACTCCTGAAGAGTTGTACAATGAAATAAGAGGACCCTCTTCTTCATCAATTGTGACATGAGTCATCAATGCAAGGTTTTTAACCAGTCCACATGCTTCTCCTTCAAGGGTATCACACGAGAAAATCATACCCCACTGGCTTGGTTGTAGGTCCCTTGGCCCACTAACGTTTCGGGTATTTTCAAACTGTGATGAAATTCTTGTCATATGCCCTAGTGCTGCTATAAGTGATAACCTAGAAACAATTTGAGTGACACCTTTCCTTTCCATTCGGAATTTCTTAACAATCCAGTTTCCACTAGAAATAGCAAATTGTGTTGCACGAATCTTCTTTGAAAATGCAGCATCAACCTACCTTTTTATTTATGAGATTCATACGCTTGAACAAATCCTCAAAGAGAAAATCAATTAACTGACCTGAAAGCTCCAATTGTTTATTACCCACATAATCCTTATCATCAATCACATCTGAATTTATCATGGCCTCCGACATTCGTCTTCACATGACAGCCACGTAGATACATTTTAGCCGAAAATTATATTGGTATACCGACACATTTGCAAGGAATACATTAAGAAGTATATCTCGAGCTTCGTCAACCCTTGATCGTTCTGCCTTTACCCAAGATGGTCTAAAGCTTTTCACCTTTTTTCCAAGATACTCCAATGCATTTCGTTGTATATATATTCCAAGAGAAGCACACTCCTGCAACGATGGGGTGAGTATGCCTGCAAATTTTGGATCCCTTCCTACCATTTGTACAATTTCTTGATCACTTTTCGTTCCCATAGCCTTTAAGACAACCACAATTGGAACATCATCAGTGAAGGTGTTAAGCCATAAATATATCCTCTCATGCTTAACAATATTGTGTGTCTTACTTTTTCTTTCAACTTTGTAGCATTATAGACATTCTTCCAATTGAAAGAGCTCCCTTCCCCTCCCGTTGAACAATCTCGTTTCCTCTAGTGTATTTTACGTCAACACTGATTGGTGCAGAATATGTCATATCCCTTAACCTACATTTTTTTGGTGTGATTGGATCCAAAATGTAGTCTTTCTCCACAGAAGGGATACCCACATGTATATCTTAAGAAATGTTGGAAGCAGCTGAAATTTATCTACTACAGTTTTAATATGAGCTTCTAGGATTTTGGAGTCGAACCACTCCTTATCTTGAGTGATTCTTGACCCATTTTTCTCTGAAACTCTTTAAGGCACCTGCTATCTCACTAAAATTAAGCCTCAATATCCCAATCAAATAATATCCAAAACTACCTCATTGTCGATGTCAATGAAAAATATTGATTATATCTTGCGTTCAAAAACATCACCGAAAAACATTTATCATGGCTTCCAATAATACGACATGAAAGCTTGGGACAATTTCCATTTTCACATTTAAACCCATGAATAAGAGAGGCGGAAACTCCTTTGTCCATGATGAGTTAAATCATAAATTTGCTTATGTGAGCATGATTATCATATAGTGGTAGGACATCATAACTAAAAAGCTAAGTCATAATATAAAAATAAGAAACATGGTATGGACCTTGAAGTCATAATTAGAATATTTAAAGAAAGACACATGAAGGATGTGTTGGGAAAGTGAGATACATTATGGAAAAAGTGAGTCATGCATAGATAAAGGAGTTATATGTTGGTTTGTTACATGATATAAACTCTTAATAACTTACTCACTTTCCTTTGATTAAAAATGAAATCACTTTGATAAGGTGAGACATAACTTACTCACTTTCCTTTGATTAAAAATGAAATCACTTTGATAAGGTGAGACATAGGAAAACAAAGGGTGATGATAAGGTAATGTATATGGGAACAAAGAAAGATGTGAGAGTCTAAACATAAGGCGACAATGTGTAAAATATGATAGCATTAAGCATGTGAGGAGTGGGAAAAGGGGCATTTTTGGTGATAGGTTTACAAGCCAAGTGTCACTAACATTGCACTAATTTAACAAGAATAAGAGAAACTTTGTGCAAGTAGTGTGATTCGAGAGGGATCCTGGCAACGCTTTGTCAGCTAAGTACTGTTGACAGAAATATTCATCAACAATTTCCAACCAACATATGTGCATCGCTTACAGTGGTGTGCAAGCTTTAGACAATAAACTTATGATCCTTAATTCTCTAAAAGAAAAGGGAAGGGAAGGGTAACGACAGGACTAAGGGAGACTTAATGTAAGACAAGAAGAGGCCGATAGGGTTAGGTGGACCAGGTTATACAATAAGGGGAGACACAATGGAGGTCAAGGGATTCATGGATCGGGACTTTGTGGAATAACTCATGAAAAGTGGTAAGTATGAGGGGGTTTGGTCATATTGTATAACTCGAAGGGAAAAACTCTTTGGATCTTGAAAAAATGATTAGGAAGCCGAAAACATTGTTGTGGATGTGTGTTGAGGGAAAGACCAAAGCTTAACACTGGGCATCCACAATGTGTATGCTGGAGCCATCTAAAAATGGAGGGGGAGAAGAAAGGGAAAGCAAGAATATAGGGATAGGTTTGACAATTGTGACGAGCAAGAATGTCTTACTTAGCAAGCTCATGGTAGGAAAGCGAAAAAATAGGACAAAAGAAGGCGATTAGGTTCCCATGCAAGTCTGTTGTCCACCAAAATAGATTTGTTCAATCAGTTAAAAAATATACAAATAGCCTTTTAATATGACCAACCATTGCTCCACCACTTCTGACCATCAAAAGGGAAAAAAATAAAAGAAAGCAAAAGAAACAGAATAAAAACAAAAGAGAGAAAAAAAACTAAATAATTGTGAAGCCAACCAAAATTAATCTACCCCTTTTGAAAATTTTTGTTATTATTATTATTATTATTTTGTTTATTTATGTACAAAGGAAAATAAAACCATTATATTGGACTCAGGTTGGATGAAATTTAGCGTAAATGAATGTGTCGCTTGCTTTGCATGCGGATCTTATGACTTTGAAAAATTTACACGTGGAAGGACTACCAACATGCCAACCAACAAATGTGTATGGTGAGAAGAAATGACTAATCAATACCCAAAAGAAATGATTTCCAACCTTTAATACATGCCCACGGACAGATTCTTTGCAAGTAATGGTGAAGGTATCGATTGAATCAGATTTAGGATTTAGGGTTTGTACATTCAAGGGACGATCCATGAATTAATCAAAAAAATTAGTATCATCTCTAAGGACCTTTCTATCAGGAACAAGGTCGTCATGATCCAAAGAAGATTCATAACATGGATTCAAAAACATAGAGATGTTCTTAAAATAGTTATCATTAATGAAGTAAAAAGTGCACCTAGGAGGGACATGCCTGATAGTGTCAAATTATTTAACCTCTTTTGATTGGAACAAAGGATTAACGAAAATTTTATACAATTTAAGATATTGATTGAATTCATGAATATATTCAAAAGGGGACTCCTCATAAGTATCATTACAGTTATGTTGGTCTTCATCAATTTGTTTTGACCACTCATTGGCATCATCAACAAATAAAAATGTATCATAAATTGGTTTGACATGGTCAGAATTGATTTCTTCATCTGTATAATCATATTTACCATCTTATGCATGTAGATAAGAAGCTTGAGATGGCAGATGATCTCGGGATTGAGTTTATCCACAATTTCTAAGTAGGTTAGTATTTGGAATGTGGGAGGTGGGTTGATCCTCAAGCATCATGATATAATCATGAGGCTCTTCACATCCAAGCTCTCGACCACAATTAGTGAATTTATTATAATTAGGCCCTAGGAGAGAGGGCTCCCAAGATATACTCAGAGAGGCATGATTCGAGGATCGATATTCAAGAGAGAACATGTGATCCTATAAAATATTGATGGTAGGGATTAAAGAAGACAAATCTTCATTCGAATCATGAATACCAAAGGAGAAACATGTTCTACATATTTTCTCTTCGAAGCCGAGGCAAGTGGTTAAGGCTAACTCTAGGTTTTGAACATTCTTTTCTTCTAATCGCCATTAGTAAAGAGGGGGTAGAAGTTTATAATAATTCAATAGGGAAACCAAGTTAGTAGGGAGAATGAGAGTAGGAATTGAATTGTATGACTTGATAAACCTAACGTTAAATGAAAGAATGATTTCATTATCCTTCATATGTAACTGATTATTTAATCTCTTAAGATGCTCGTACAGATTATCTAAATGTCCAAAGGTAGAAGTAAACCAGTAAGACAGTTCAGACCATGTAGATATCCATTCATCAGGGAGGTTGGAAAATAAAGAAGCAACATTACCCTGAAGGTAATTCATGAACCAAAGCATGGAACTATCATTATCATTAACTTCGAGAATGGTGCAAGCATTTGAAAATGCACGAATATGTTCAACCACTGTAAAAATTTCACTGGCATGAAATAAAGAAAAATGTTGCTTGAATTTTTGAGTTAATGGATTAACTGGGTGAGTAAACTTCAAGGGGATAGGCACAAACCATGGGGAATTATTTAGGTCTTCTTCCAACTAAAAAATCTCATACTTGCGAATGACTTTCCTAGGGTTAGTGGTTGAAACCACAGGTTTACAACCACCAAACAAGCTTCCAATCATTTGAGACATTGAGGTCTAGGAAAGAAAAAAGTAAATTTGAAAGAATTAAAACAAAAATAGGAACGAATCATTGAACAGACATCCCCAGTATGGTCACCAAAATGTGTTGATGTCGAGGGAATAGAGAGTCCCCAACACCAACATCTCAACCTCTCATGGGGCTAGGCAGGAAGAGACGGGAATGTCACCCTAGGTTTAAATCCCCCAACAAAAAAACACATTGAATTTCTAGGCTAATTCTCCTCTAACCTACAGTCCAAGCATGAATCCCTTTTCCTTGTATTTTTAATTTTTAATAATATTTGATTTTTATGCAATTTATAATTTTATATGTGTAATTTTATACATTTGTAATAACAAAATCAAATCTTAAAAGAAAATGCAAACAATAAAATTAAAATGAAAAGTCTTTTGTTTTGTATTATTTTAACAAGAAGTAACTAATGCAAAACATAATAAAAGGGAAAGGGGAAGTTATTATTAAAGGGATTAATTAAAAGAAAAATTTATTAAACAAGAAGTTAATTTACTAACTACCAAAATTGATTATAAAACATGGTAAATAAATGGATATTTTAATTTTCTTTAAGTCAAAATATGACGGATTATAAAAACAAAACTAAAACAAATGAATAAAGGGAGTAACAAAAAACTTATACCTAGAAACGAAAATGAAAGGAGCTTATGTACATCATGTTACGGAAGTCATGGTTCATTATTTTATTTTGAATTTATTTCCCTTCTTTATTTTGAATTTAAAGTATTGAATTAATAAAGATGGAGAAAGCTAAGATTTAACATAAAACAAATAAGAAACGAATGTAGAGAGGAAAGGATTTTGATATCTAATTAAAATTTCTCCCCATACAATTATTCACTAGTACATATGGGCGGATTATTCCACGAAATTTTTCCATGTTTCAATTATTTTCCTTTTTATTTTAAATTGGGTGGAATTTTCGTTGCTATAGCAACGATTATTGCATACCTCAAAATACATCTGCTAACACACGTGGCTTGCAATGGCTAGTTGATTTTTGCGGGTCAACTAAGGCATTTTCATCACTATATCGATGATAGTCGATCTATATATACCTGACTTTAAGAGACTTTGCGACACATTTGCTATAGTTGTGACACTGTTTGTGTCTTTTGTTTGAGCTGTTTATTTCTTTCGTCACCCACCGGTTGAACAAATGCAATTCTCGATCTACATAGCTCAGATTTTGAACTTGCAAGGTTAGTATGTTTTTTTATTTATGTACTCATTTAACTTGTAAATTTTTGTTCAAATGAAATTTGATGTAGCTTGTTTTTTCCTTGATAATATATTATATGTTCAGTACCATATTTCAAAATACTTATGTCATTTGTTTTTGGATCTAGTAAGTATATTCTATGGAAATTCATGTGAAATGTTAAGAAAAATACTTTCCGAAGAAGTATTTTAAGAAGAGGGAAAATTACTCCATCAATAAGTGAATTCAAACATTAAAAATGGAGGCATTATATTCAATCTAGATTAATTTCATGAGCCTACAATTCCTTATGTAAATTTAATCCTTATTACAAAACCACCAACTCATAACAACCTTACCATTTGAACTAATGTTTGAAATAGAAAGTGGAAAAAAAAATCTCTTAGGTCTAATCCTATCCCTTAGCGACCTTGTTAGCTCTCTAACTTTTGTTTTTCTATGATGTTGTGCATATATATCTTAATGTCATATTTTTAGTCTAGTATTAGGTTAGGTTAGTCATATAACATTGTATTCTTATGTGACGTTGTTTCTCTCAATATTTTATAATCACACACAATTCTAGATGTAGTGATTAACTCTAGTTTGTAGTCGATGTAACTTTTTTATACACTGTTAATAAGGAGTAGCTAAAATATAAAATTTCAAGATGAATTCTACGATAACATGATGAAATATACTAGTTAGACAATAAAAAATGAAAACATGCCAAAGTGTCTTAGAAAAAAAAATTGTGACCACTGTATGTAGCATAAAATTGTGACCATTGTATGTATCTTCAAATCAACATGTCATAATTTAAACCAACCAAACCCAATTGTGGATGACAAGTGGATGGCATTCTTTTTTTAGTGGTGAATTTCAAAGATTGACATTTTCTCTACAAAACAACTTAGAGGCTAGTGTATGGTGTCGAGTGATTCAAGTTTGAGAATTTTTTATCACTTTCATTAAATGGTGTGTAATTATTTTCCATGGTTATTTCAGTACACACTAATCTAAAGTAGAAATTCATGCATATCGATCTTAATAGTTAATCGATAATAATAATAAAAAAAGCATGTTGAAATGTCTTAGAAGAAATAATTGTGAGGATTGTAGGTCATTGTAAATAAACATATCATAATCGAAAGGAGTAGCTAAAATATAAAAAATTGACAACTTATTGTTTTGTATGGTGTAGGTAAGACAATTACTTGTCAGTACAAAGATTTGTCACTATGAACAAAAATGAAAGGAATCTTGCTCAATTAAGAGAGGCATTAGATGTGAGGGGTGATGGAAAATGTTATTGCCCTTGCTATGATTGCAGGGGCTTGCAAAGAAAAAGACTTTTAAAAACAATAGTTGAAAGATATTGTAGGGAGAAGGGGCACGCTGAAGGGGGTTATGAATATCGTCCATTGGTAAGAGGATTCAATATTTAATGTATTCTCTATAATAGTCATCATGTCATGAATTTTAGTAATATTTCTTATCGAGGATTTTATATTTTCTATACACACTAACGTTTCTACGTTTTTTTTAAATATATAGACGATGCCCACAAAATGTCGACCTCCAGAGAGTTATTTTCCAAGTACTAGCATAAATTCTTCTTTACAAGGTGATGAACTTCGAGATCAAAATATTCAAGTTGTTGATAAAGTTATTAATGATGATATGGATGGAGATAACGTTAGTGATTCAAATCAGGAAGATGAGATACATAGATTGATCCAAGACACATTTGCTCGAATGGATGAGGACAACCAGGATGATAGTCATGATGTTGATCCTATACTTGAGAAGTCACGTCAACCTCTTTATGAAGGCTCAACAACAAATATTCTATCTTCCATATTGTTGTTGGTGAACTTGAATGTTTTGAATGGTTTATCAAACACATGCCTCACACAGATACTAAGGCATTTAATTTGTTAATTATTTATGTATGTGTGTTCACAAATACTTAAAAGGTTCAAATTTTTCCTATATTGCTATTGTTTTCTAATTTGTAAATTAGTATGGATGTGATATTGATGATTAATATTGTTTACATTAACTTATTGTTTTGAATTTTGTAGATTTTTAGGTGAATTTCTATTACCGACGTCAAATATTTTACCACACACATATCGAGAAATATCTGTGATTATGAAAGAAATTGGAATGGAGTATCGGGCTATTGATGCATGTCCTAATGATCATATCATATACTATGGACAATATGCATTATAAAATGAATGCCCACAATGTCAAATAAGTAGATATCGAACTGATAGAGTGTCAAAGAAGGTGCCTCGCAAAGTTCTTCGTTATATTCCGATAATTCCACGTTTCCAGCGGTTGTTCAGGTGACAAAGTATAGCAGAGTTTATGTATTTCCATGCAAAGAACAAAAGTCGAGACGATGTTCTTCGAATTCCTGCAAATGGTTCTGCATTGAAGTACATCGAAGAAAAGTGGCCAATTTTTAAAGAATAACCTCATAATGTTAGACTTTTATTGGCAGCTGATGGTGTCAATCCATTTGGAGAGCTTCGTTCTACGTACTCGGTGTGGCTTGTTTTTGTTATAAAAAATAACCTTCCTCCTTGGATGTCGATCAAGAGAGAGCACATAATGTTGGCAATGATTGTTCCAGGTATTTAATTATATTTTATTTTCTTTAAAGTATGACAAAATATTTCATTTCTTTGTTTCATGCATGGTAATTATTTATTTTATATATAACGACATCTAGATAAGTATAATTAATCATGCAATATGTTGAACCAATTAGGTAAGTACCAGGTTAAAGATATGAACATATATATTGAGCCTCTTATCGATGAATTGTTGAAGTTTTGGGCTTGTGTCACTATGTATGAAATCTCTATACCAATAGGGAAAAAACGATTTCAATTCCATGGAATACTATCATGGACAATTCATGATTCTCCCGAGTTAACACATTTTTGTGGTATATTGTTACTTTATTTTGTGATTTAATGTTATATATATTTATTGAAAATATCATGCATTATTTTAAATTGTAACTCTAATTCGATGCTACATTAATTCATATATCTTGTAGGTCTTCAAACAAAGGGTAAATTTGCATGCCCAGATTGTGGTCCCATGATAAAATATCGTCGTTCAATGAGTTTAGGAAAGGAAGTGTTTGATGAGTATAGACACTTTCTGCCTAAGAACCATATTTATCGAACTACAGACAAAGCAAAATTCAATGGTAAAGAAGAGAACGGAAAAAAAACCACGAAGAATGACACCTCGCCTATGGAAGTTGGAATATATCAGAAATCGTCAAGGTATGCAAATTATTTATGTATGACATATTATATAAATCTTTGGTTAATTTCATTAGTATTAATTTCATTTTGTTTGATTAATTAGTGTTAATTTTAATTTGTTGATGTTTCATGAATGTCGTTAAGGCACGAATGGGCTTCCACGAGGAATGAAAAGTTACTCGATGCAATTTTGTAAATTGCCATACTACGAGCATCTACAAATAGTTCATATGTTTGATACAATGCATATCGGGAAGAACATAACATAATTGTTATGGCGAATATTAGATGGAAGGACTGACAAAGAGAGAATTGGGAAGATTTGTTGTGACATCTAGGAAGCTAATCGCACATTGCAAAGAGTTATTATTAATTCTAATGGCGATGGTCATGAACATAATTCTAGTCTTCCTTGGTTATTGATGGAGCGACAGAAAAATATTGTAAAAGAGGTCATTCAAAAAATTATGATTCCGACGAGGTTTTCGTCGAACATAGAAAATATCTTAATGAAAAAATGTGATTTTGGTGGCGTTAAAACACATGACTGGCATACAGTCATTAAGTTAATTAGTAGGTTATAATATATTTCCTTATTGGTACACAATTTTTGGAAACAAATAATAATTATTTGTTTTTTGTTACAGTGTATTCTACCTTTATCTCTCCTAGACGACTTTGACAACAACATAAAACAAATTATTTATGTACTTTGGAAATACATGTGGTAAGTAATGTTTTATAAGGAAAATGTACTTCTTATGTGATCTGTAGCAGAACTTATTGACATATTATGTTTTATCTGCAAATTTATGTATGCCTTGATATTATTTTATTGCATCGACATTTGTAGGTGGCTATCATCAAAATAAATCCATAAAGAAGATATAAGGTATTGGAAGAGATAAATTCCCTGACTAATGTGTCAAATGAAACAGTATCTACCTCCAAAATTTTTCAAAGAACAAGAACACTACCTCATACACCAAGTTGAAGATATTTAATTATGTGGACCAGTACACACAAGGTTGATGTGGATGGTGGAGAGGCAATTGAAGTCATTGAAGGATTTTTTTAGACAAAGAGCACGTCCGGAGGGTTCTATGGTTGAGGGATATATGGTATATCAATGTATGGTGTATATTAGTCAATATCTACCTAAATTAGCATAAAATATGAATGCATGGATGATTTTAGGGGCTAAATTTCGCTCATGGGCTAATTTTCCATGGTTTTTCCAAAAACGAGATTCTCTATTTTAAAAATGATTCGCCCAAATTCTATAGGATAAAATTATTTTACCTTAAATAACGCCAAAATTTTATAAAAACTATATAAAATCCTTATAAATTTGAATATTTTTACAAAAATATCGCCAAACATTTATAGTTGGCATATGAAGGATTAGTAAGATTCACCAAGGTTTCTACATTTTAAAAAAAAATTCCATCCTTAAAATCATCATTGTATGAATGTGCCTCGCATTTGGCATCTTGACTCCATCAACAAATTTGAAGGGGAGGTCCCATTGGGGAAAGGTAAAATGAGGACTATGAAAGGTAATTATTAGATATTGACGTAGATTTAATATATTACACATTTATTTTTCCAATTTTATTTTATCATATACTGATTTTTTACATTTTTTGTTCATGCATATTGAACTATGTTAAATTATTCCTTTATTAACAATAGCTAATTAATGATATAAAATTGTTATTTTATCATATAGTTGCTCGAGAGTGAGATTATTTGCTCTAGAGTGGGATTATTTACATTTATACATTGCAAACAACCTTGATTGGATGGAGCATTGGATAGAATATACTGAAGAATACTTCGGTAGGTTATCATGGGAAGGGGTGAGTAAGATGATTAAAACAACGCATCATCATAGAGATCAATTTCATGATCTTACATTGAGGGAAGTTGATTTATCCTTTGGTTTAAAATATAAACAGGCAAGTAAATGTTTTACCCACATTTTCCTAGTTGTTTTCCAATTTTTCAATGTATTTGGTTTGTTTAATTTTTGAAATATATATTTACTAAGTCCTATATGAGGTTTATTAATTGGCAATGTTTTTTGTACTTGTTGTCCATGTTGCAGTAGAAACATCACAAGGCTATGTGGTGTAATGGTCATAAATTTTGTATTAAAATGTTGGATGATAAGATGAAAACCTCAGATTGTGGGATAACTCCAGTTTTTAAGGTCACCAACATTTCCTCTAGAAGTGACAAAAATCCGGAAGAAACTGAGAATAAGTACTATGGGAATTTGGAGGATATAATTGAGTGTGATTTTAATTCCTTTAAAATAGTTTTGTTTGAGGTTAAATGGTACAAGATACATATGCATGAATGTTGTTACGAGGAAAATATCTCTATGGCTAGGGTGAACCACAATAGATGGAAATGACTACAAAAATCAACTCTATTCCAACAACATGCTATATAAACCAATGTGAAAGAAAGATAAGAAAGAGGCCTACCTCCTCCATATGTTTGATGATGTCCATCATTGAGCACTTTGACCCAAACCTATATACCTGCAACAAGTTCTCAACCAACAAACAAAAACAAGCATATGGTGGAAATATAAAAGGTTAGCACATTAGATAACATAATCCATCAATATACATAACAAATACGCCCATGGATAAGAATACATATATTTGCAAGATATCAATTGGACGGGAATGGACTAGTATTTCTATTAATAAATTATCAGCAAAATTGAAAATATTACAAACTTTCGTGTCGTCATGGTTCGGAACCGAGAAACTGAGTTCCTTCTAACTAGGCCTCCACCACTTCAATCCTCCACCAAAGGAAAGCTCATATAAGGGAGACAAAGAGGTTCTCCATCAATAAGGGAAGAGCATGGGGGTTGAACACCGAGTTCAGACTTAAAGGACAAAGGGATGCAGACTCAATATGAAGTAAATAATTTATCCAAAGTAAATTTGATCTCAAAGTTGAATTCTTTCTCCTTTTCCATAGCTCGAAATTGGCTTATTTATAGCCTTCAAAATGCAACTGAAAGGTCGAGTCAAAACGTTTGCAGTATATTAAAGGCCAAGGATCAGAGATCCCTTTTCGTGACATGGAAACCCAACATTTAATTTTGATTTTCTGGCACAAATCCCAATGTACGCGGGCTGTAGTGGAGCAGCTTGTGTATACGCTTGTTGTATAGGGTGCAAGATGCGTACAAGTGAAAAAAATTTATATTTTTGTCTCTGGATTTTAGTAACAGGGAAGACAAGTCTACACAGGGAAATGGAATAAGGCCCTCTCTGCAAGATTGCATAGGGTGAGGAAAATCTTGCTCTAACAGATGCCCCCTAATGTATGAGGTCAGAGGAGAATCTTCGATGGCCGAAATACATTATAAACAACCCAGAAGTGGAGTGGTAGAGAACCAGCTGGACGAACTCAATTTTTCATTACATTCTACACTGAATTTTCATACATGGTTGCCAAAAATTACAATATCCATGTGAAAAATATACCAAAATAAGTGTCTGTGGCCATGAATAGGAAAATACAAATGCAGTTACATGCCAATAGTTGTCATAGTCATGAACAAGACCCAGTAGAACCAGTCTCAAAACCAATCTGAAGATATCTGTATACCATGGAGTACAATCCGATCTCCCATGATCACTGAAGTCATATAGGTACTGGTCCAATGAAAAGGAAGCAACATCTCAAGAAAGTTGCGGCCACATAGTGATGTCTTCAAGTATTCTACACAATCCGCCAAAAGTGAAAGTATACATCATGTGAATAAAGGAGTTGAGGTCGAGCACAATGAGACATTGTTTGATTATTGATCATTGATGTATACCGTTAACAAACGTGAGACAACCTACCGATAATGAAAGTAGTAATGAAGGCACTGAGTACATTCTTACAAGTGTGAATAGAGGATTCAGTGTCGAACACCTGAAAAATCCATCGATCAAGAGACATGTATGTATTCCCAACTGTCGATGGAGAGAGATCCTGCCACTAATGACTGCAACCCTCAAGGTACTCATAAGACTCTAGGTCCTATTTCCAGGGTCGATGGAAAGAGACCCACTGAAAGAAGAGAATTAAGGCATCTCTCATTAGTTAGCATGAGTTACAAAGCAGGAGCTTCATGATTTGGTGGAAATCGGACGAAGAACATGTTCAGGAACCAATGACCCTGTGCATATTCCGCGTGTGCCAAGTGCAAGTGGTACACAAAAAAGACCCTTTGAATAGCATCCAATGATGAAAGCTGCTGACAAAGGTGAGGGAACCACCAATCAGGCTAATGGAATCCAAGACACTACACGAATCCCAATGTGTGAATAGATGTCTTGTTGTTGAACACAAGGGAAACTACCTAGTCAATGACCAATGATGAAATGTCGACTGTTGGGTTCAAGGTTACCTACCAATGATGAAAGTAGGGCTAGGGTGCATGATAGGACTACAATATCATGTGATTCAGAGACAAACTGAAGGTATGGTCGACATGCAAAGTCAAGAGTTCTGAGGAGTGGCCGACACATGTTGATAAACTTCCATTGAACAAGAGCATGAGACATATGGAGGACTCCAGTAGCGTAGACCCAATGATGAAACTATGAGATGCAGGAGGCATCGATGAAATTCTCAGTAGGGAATGGAAGAGTAACCAGTCGGTAGAGAAGACTTTGTAACGAGCTCAACTTCCTAAGGCCATGCTAATACCAAAATTATGATGATGAATGGACTCAAGTAATTTTTTCCTCTGTTCAAAAGCGACATGACTACTTCCAATGCAAGATAATACTCCCTTCCCACCTGTCTTTTTTTAATTTTTCATAAAAAATGAATGTTATGATACAGACAAGGAAACAAGTGTCACAAGTAAGAAAAACTATTCCATCAATGGAACATACCTATGCTCAATGAAGGGAAGTTCTTGCGGAAGATGGACACTCGAGGGAATGTTCCCTCCTAGGTATAGGGTGTCAAATTGTGAAGGATATAAACAAGGATCTTCTTGGTTGAGTATGAAAAACTGTTGAGGAAAACGGTTTATAATACAAAGTGAGAACTGGATATAGGCTCAATACTGCAAGCAATGGCATGAGATGCAATCACAACTTAATGCCAAAAAACGTCATTTTTCATATCTTTTAGTCTACTTGGTGTGAAAAAGGGGTAAACTTGTGCCAAATAGACGTCTTTTCAAAATAAATTTACGAGTGTGAAAAAGACAAATTCACTTGGCGATATTTTCACTTTTTACTAACGAGTTGAAAAAGAGTTTAACTAAGACTCACGACCTTTCGAATCCAATTTAACGAGTGTGAAAGGGACAAATCACTCGACAATCTTTTCTCCTTTTAGATGAGTCGGAAAAGTGGTTAACTGGGACTCGTTTGGGATTCCTTAGGGTATAAGGTCGCATGTTTATGAATGAGAAATGAGGCTCAGCATAAAGTCAAGTACGAGTTGTGAGGGACTCCCAGTCCTATGAAAAAATCTTTGCATCGGTACCAAATGCAGTAGTGGATCTAACTAGGGAACTCATGTTTGGTAAGTCTCTACCACTTGATAACAACATGACTTTATAGCATATGGAAGGTTTTGTGTCACAACATATGGGTTCGTACCTAGGGAATAAAGAATGGCAGTTATAGGATAATGTGAAAATGCATAATGGAATGGATACCTATCCTATATGTTGGGTAATGAACATAATTGTCTGCGGTGACAAACGGTTGACATAATACTAAAATCTGGAAGAATCCCAGGTTAAAACTACAAAAACCAACTCGATCCATTTTTGTATTAGTCCATTAGGTGCAAAAATGGCTTAAAACTATAGAAAGTGGGTAAAAATAATTTATAAATAGTAATAAAATAAAACATTACTATACCATTTTGATTTTTTACCAAACTAGTGCAAATTGGACCAAAATTCCTCCAAGATTCAAACAACAATTGTGGGAGCATCAGGCAACGAAATCACGAGTCGTCTGGATCAGGTAATTCTTTTTCTCTTCCTCTTCAATTTCAATGGTTTAAAATTTTGAATTAGGTCTTAAATTGTTAGTTATTGAAGGAAAAAAGTATATATTTCGGTGTACGCGAGCTGGCCTTGATTAGGTCACATGTATGAGGAGGTATACGCTCCTGTGTGAACTAGAGGGGGCGTATATTGATCCCTACACGCGACCATGTGTAAAGGAGGACGTGTACAAGCACGCAAATGATCAATTCTAAAATTGTAATTGTTTTTTACATGATGGTTCTTGAATGGAAAGAGAGAGAACATGAGGAGGTTTATGTCGTTGTAGACCGATATCAAGGGGGCCAAATGGCCTTAAAGCAATGTGGCTTGTATAAGTTTTGGGTGCTCAATGGAATTAGAGCCCAAGTGAGGTTGTTGTATATGCTAGTGGGTTACTGGGATCCTGATAGTGAGAGCTTCAATCTCGATGGGAAACCATTGAGAATTGAAGTAGAGGAAATTTACTTTCTGACTAGTCTATCATGTCAGGGGGAGGTTGTGAACCTCAAATCACGGGGAGAAGGTAGCAGGATGAAGATAGAGGAATATATCAACGCCCACTGTGTAGCAGGGACTCCTAAGGTAGGGAGTCAACATCCTATCCAGGAAATAAACAACCTCAGTCTGAATATCATAGTCTTAGTATTGACCAAGATCATAGGTTCAACCTCGTTGCACCAGGCATCGACGTTACTCATGTTCTATGCAGTGCAGTGTGCGAGACCCACAGTGTATGACTAATGTTCCTCACTACTAGAAAATATGAAGAGCTAGTTGATGGAGTGCAAACAGGGGGATAAAATAAATTTTGGGTTTGCCTCCATCCTGTGCAGTTTTTTTTTCGAGCGGGTTCAGGTTTGGAACCTAGAGTTTAGATTCTCCCAAGAGGACCTCGCAATCCATCCATGGCACGGTGGACCGAGGTGATGAGGCAGCAGGGGGGAGGTAGGGTTCCAACACCCTACACTGAGGACTTCTTCTACTGGTGGCGACGACATGTCATCGCTCTAGATGACTATCCCTACAAGGGAATTGACTTCAGAGAAGATCCAAACATGCAACTCCCACCAGGGATCGCCTATGGTGACATAGGTATGTCAAAATATTTTTACATATTTCATTTTTTTTTGTATTTTTGTATAATTAGGACAAAAATATTTTTGGATGGTGCTTAAGTATTAAATAGACATTTATGTACTGCAGATGTGGTTCCACGACGGCCAAAGGGTTTCCCTCAACATCGATGGAGGAACCAGGGAGACAAGATGGTGGGAGGAGAGGCCGAGAGGGTCCTACAAAACGTGCAGAGAAACCTGCCATGTTTGACTCATAGGATACCCATGGTTCAGGTAGAGGATCTTCCTGAAGCCATGCAGCGACAGGTGGTTGGTGTACCCAGGACATGGGTACAACTCTTTCGGCGTCTCGCAAATGCCGTGGTTTTCTACCATGACACACATCCGACGCCACGGGCGTAGATGTCGTGAGATATTGTAATACCAGATGTATATGTGTATTGAGGGTGTTAGCCCCACTTTTGTACTATAAACACCATATGTTTTGAAATATATAAAGAAAGGGATCTCTAGATTTACTTATATTTTACAATGTGTACATTGATTAGATGGTTTCCTTTGCTTTTAATTATGTGACTAATGTCAATCTAAAACAAAATTATCATAAGAATCGGATACATGATTAGAACTCCTAGGAATATGATAATATGTAATAAAATTAAATTGTTGTTCTAAAATACGTACCTGTAAGAATCGTCAGAATAAAGTAGGATCACGCACGTGGTAATGGCCGTTCAACTGACGTACCACTAACCAGGAGTCCAGGCAAACTTCTAATGAAAGAATTCCATGTGAGATATAATCACGCAAAATTTATATAATGGTGCTATATTCAGCCATATTATTCATGAAAGGCCCTAGGCATACGCCTTCTAAAGACACCGATAGACCCTCGGATGAGTAAACCACCCAAGCGACAAAAGCCAAGTTCCGTGTATTATGACTGGCCCCATCTGCGAATCCTAAGTAGACTGACGAGTTCATTGACATCTGTCAACCAAGTGAAAACACGATAAGAAACCTGTTGACAGGAAAATTTGACATGCCTTAACCTAGAAGAATAGGTTCGGTCAGGGGTTGTCTAAATAACCCAAGTTGTTTGGTGTAACCTATTCTAACGGGTTTAATGGCTTCGTTGGCCAATCTAGGGTCCTAAAATAAAGAGATAAAATAACTAATACTAAAACTATAATAACCTATGAACTCTAACCTAATTATTTACAAACGTATTAAACAGAAAAGAAAAACATGAATATATCTCTTATACACAGAATTTACAGGTTGTAAGTTTTAATGAAAGATTTGCAAAATCAATATAAAAGTAATTGTTTTCAGAAGCAGATAAAGAAAGCACATTTTTGTATTTTTTGTTTTATAATTATAAATCTAATAAAACTTGAAATAACTAAGTTATGAAACAAAGATGTACAGATGGTCAAAGCCAATCTAAAACTTTCATGTTTCACTAATACATAAAATAACAGAAATTAGAAGTGGTGAAGCTAACCTATTATTAGTTTGTTAAATGTGTATGTGCTTCTGTACGAACAAAGAGCATCCAGCTACCCCGCCTATGAAAGAAATCTGCAGTAGGATTATACTAAAAATTTTATGAATAAATTCAAAGAATGTATGGGCAACCAGGATTTAAGAACAGAATAGTGAACACATATAATCCAGTGATCTTCAAATTATGAATGATTATAGTCATAGAAATCTTTATGTAAAAAATTCATTTTTCTCTATCAATTTAACATCAAAGAAAAATCATGTTCTTAAAATTGATATGATGATCAAAGTCACAACATATGGAACAAAAAATCATGAACGACATCTATAGCATGAATATCATAGAACATAACATGTCATTGAGACTAAAACTATACAACACATTAGTATCCCAAGATAAGAGAAATCAAAACATCAATGAAACAACATTCACAATGGTCTAAAGCCGAAATGCTATAAGTTGTTCCATTAAGTTCTAAAAATCATTCGTCCATCATTGGTTCCAGGCCAAGATGCCTTCACTTACAAAAGAAAGAGCATTTAAACTGTTTTGAAACCTCATCTTCCTATCTTCTGGGATAGGATAGGATCTCATGAGATGAAAATATTACAAAAATAGAGGGCCTACAGCCACTCATAACTGAGTTGGTTCCTTTCAAAAATATAAGTTTTTTTTACAAAATAAACAGAAAAGAAATACTAATCATCTAAATGAAAAATCGAACATGTTTCCCCTTAGATGATCAACATAAAGATCTACCATATCCTAAAAATGAAACAGGAATAAGTTAGATAAATTATTAACAACTAATTACTAATTTTTTATTTAAAAATGACTTGGCTACAGAATCGAAAGATTTTGTAGCCAGTCTTATCTTAGAAAACTAAATCTAATTTCAAATTGATTTGATTCAAAATAGATAAAATGAAAGTAAAAAGAAAAAAATCATTTTACCATTTCAACAAATGACCAAAGATGGATCATGGTAGCTCGGAATTGATTATGGCTTTAACACTGTTTGTGTTTTTTATTATTATTTTCCCTGTCATTTTAAGGCGCTTAACTTTCCTCTCTGAATTTACTCCGAGGTACCGATTTTCCTGTTCTAGTGATTCACATTGAGCCGTGAGTGTTTTAATCCGAGCCTGGAGGATGGGGATTTCAGTGTAGTATCGTTCAATCCAATGTAGACAAACATCACATTGTACTAAAGGAACGACCTATTGGTGAAGGGTGCGGTCACGCATGGCCATATCAACTTTTCCTGCCATTTTCCCTTGACCAAACCCAATCCCAGAGAACCCCTTCTCATCTTTGAGACATGGTGGAAGATTTGTAACAAAATCATAGGGTTCAACAGGACCAAACCCTTGATAATCCGGGTCTTCCACAACCAGGAAATCTTCAATTTCGGGATCTGAGACCTCATTGACCTCGATCGGGTTGATCGAGCTCAAATGAGGTTAAGTTTGATTCCTCAATTTTCTCTAAATAAGGAGACCAACTCTTTTGTTCTAAAACCCTAGAGCCATGTGTTTTTTTTTTGTCTGATTGCAAGATATTTTGATATCGGGTTTCACAGTGGTGTTATGGCCAGCATCTAATTCATGCATAGGGGGTTCATTCAACTCAAAACCAAGAACCTATTTCTCATGTGAAGACTAACTGGGCATTGCCTCATCTCGAGGGTTTCTATTTAGAGAGTCTGGCTCGTTACTTGGAATGTCAAACTGTTTTCTTATTAGTGTTTCACCTGAAATAAGGGGTTTGTATAGGAATGGTTGGAGCAAAACCATTCCTTGTTAAAAATCCATCCCAACAATCGCCCACGGTTTTCAAATGATGAATCAACAAAATTTTAATTAAGTCGTGGTGAAAAATACTAGAGTCGAGGCTCTGTTTCTTATACCTTTTAGACATTTTGTACAAGCTTCTCAATAGATAGAAGGGCACATTTAATTGAAAACCTATGAAATGCATAAGCAGTCGTATATGATAGAGAAAAACTAAACCATAACGACCCTCACAGGTCACAAATTATTTGAGTATCAACAACAGACCATGCCACCTTGCTTTAACCAAAGAAATAGAGATACCTTTTTCGCAACAATCGATTTTCCTGGAGGTCATGAAGAGGCTCCATGGAACTTATTCAATCTTTGAGTTTTTGAACCACTTATCGCTGGTGGACGGAAGCCCTATGGCTTCACTCACAAAATCCTCAGTTACCTCCAACTGGATATCTCCAATTTTCTCCCTACACCCATCGAAAGTCTGTGCAAATTCCTTAGCCACATGAAGGTTATAACCTTCGAACTTTTTGATCAAGGCATCCCAGCCCTGACCTTTTAAACCTTCGATTGCTTCATCGTGATAGAGAAGTGTCTAGCATCCATTCGGCTCCAAGTGAACAACATGAGCCATTAAAAATATGATTGTACTGTAACAAGGGTGACTCAAGACAGTTCTAGGTTTGGATGGTAAGAGAAAAAGAAACAGATCTGAATGGATAAAATGGAAACAAACAAAACGAAGCCTATGTGCAATCATAGTATAAACATTGAGGGTTCGGTCTTGAAGCTTGACCATTCCTGGTAATGAAATCCTTTTGTATAGAGCATGAAAACCTATAACTCGAAATGAAAGGCTTATCAATTCACTGTGTCAGGAAGATGGATCAAGTACAGGGTACAATAGTTGCGCATTAAATTCCATGACTAGCATGACCATAGCTTTTGCAACGGGTTCAAATATATCAAAATGAAATTCTCATAATTCAAATGTAAGACCATCTAAGAAAATAAAAATTATATCAATACCCAAAACATTACAAAGATAATTCATTCAAGTGTTGGATTTAAATTGGACATAGGCATGATGACCTTTAAAAAAAATGCCCTGTATAGAAAACATAATATGAAGCTAAGTTTTCATGTTTGATTCATGATTTCAATCATGAATCAAACATGAAAACAAAACGAAAATGCAAACTTTAAATAATTAATGAACATCTTTTATAATCCAGTAATCATCTCAAAATGATAAGAAAGGAGAGACGTTTTTACGAGCATTAACAACAGAATTCTGCTGATTTTTTGTCGATGTCCCTGAAACAGTTTTATCTACATTTCATACAGTTTTTTCAACTAAATCCCTTTTATCTGGAGGTTCAGATGTCGTTTTACTATGAATCTTTTTGGTTGATTTAGAGCCAATTTCTGCATTTTTCTTGTTGCTAGGATCATTATTTTCTGCGATACTTTGAAGCATTTTCTGCAAAAAAAGGGGAAATTTCAACAGCTCGAAAACAAAAATATTAGCCCTTAGTTTTTTCAAATATTCAATTAAGTCATATTCTAAAACTGGGGTTGCTAAACTCTGTTTTATTTCAGCTTGTTTCGACTGTTTTGGAGGCACATTATTACTCACTTCAAAAGAAGGTTTTCTCTGTGTTTTGCTTCTTGTGTTGTAAGGGTGGATAGTTTCAAAGTTTCCTTGGAAAATATTGTCAGAGAAGTGTCCAAAATTATTGGGAGATGAATCTTCTTCTTCTGGTACTTCTTCCTCAACTATGTCTTTAGAACTTTCAGGAGGGGCAGAAGCAAGATTATCATGTGCTTCTAGAATAGTTTGCAAAGCATACTGCAAACTTTCAAAATTGAGACCTTCAGTGGTCGGATTTGGCCGATTGGGAGGAAAAGGTTTTCTGAAAGGAGGTTTAAAACTTCCTTTGCTTGAGGATGCCTCCTCGGTTGATCTCTTTAATTCCACAACTTGATTTAATAGTTTTTGGAAAGCTTTCTGCAAGCTTTCTAAGTCTAGAGTTTCAGGTTGACTTTTGGCTTGGGGAGGCCTAGTAAGGATTTCTAATTTTTTTTTAGAGGATGAAGTTGTTTCACCTTCACTATTGAGATTGTCTTTTAAGCTTAATATATCCATTTTGATTCAGCTTGCCTCCTCAAAGTCTTTCAACAGCGTGTTCTTCTTATACCTTTTGACCCAATTGCTATGTTGTTGTGTAGAGATTTGGTGTAATATGCAACAATTAGACTTTCAACGGGCATTGAATCTGTGGGAATTTGATTCTTTAATGTAAGAAATCTCTAGTTAAAATCTTTTACTTTCTCCTTAGGATTCATTTTTAGGCTGGAGAGCTCCATAACCAAGACTTCAAGAGATTTATCATCTCCAAACTTCTCTAAGAAATAGGTTTCAAACTTGTCCCAGGAGACAATAGTTTGGGGCTATTGGGAGAAATACCATGTGGAGGCATTGCCCTCGAATGTATAAGGAAACAATATGCATACTACATATTCATTCTCTACACTTCAGAGTCTAATGGCCAACATAAACTTCTTTATGTGATCTTCAGCAGATTGTTTAGAATCTGGATCAAATTTAGGCAACTATTTCTCTGGGTTTTTCGGTAATGGGTGTTGAGGTCCAGGTACAACGACAACATCTTGATCGAGCCAAGGTCTAGTAGGTTTGTTTTGGTTTTCCATGGTTTTTTGTGGTGTTGAAGGCTGATATGATTCAGACGAGGAAATGCCTTCGTCAGACGACTCTCCTCTTGAAGAGGATGTAGATGAACTAGGGGGATAAGGTGGGATACCAGACCCTCTGGCTCGACGAATAGGTGTTTTGGTAGGATTGGTGTTATTATCTCCTAGGGGATTTGAGAGTAGACCAGTGCCTTTAAGTTGTTCTCGGATATCCGAGAAATCTAATGGTTGATTAAGAGGCCTACCAGGTTGTCTGATATGGGCCAAGGCACTATGTGTCCTTATAAGTGACTGACGAATAATTTCTTGGACGTCGGCCCTTGAGGAGCTATTGTTACTGGTTCAATGGGAAACTCAAGATTATCGTTTGAGGTAGTGGATGTTTCAAGTGTAACATTGTTGTCTGAGTGACTACGCGTTACGATAGGGGAGTGAGTGTGTGGGGGAGGATTCTTGCGACTTCCATGTGCCATCAATTGAATTCAGACCCTCCTTCTAGCGCCATTTGTTGAAGGGAAAATTTGACATGCCATCAACTGGAAGAATAGGTCCGATATGGGGTTGTCTAAATAACCCAATCCATTTGGTGTAACCTATTATGATAGGTTTAACGGGTCTGTTGGCCAATCTAGGGTCCTATAATAAAGAGATAAAATAACTAATACTAAAACTATAATAACCTATGAACTCTAATCTAATTATTTGCAAACGTATTAAACAGAAAAGAAAAACATGAATATATCTATTATACACATAATTTATAGTTTGCAAGTTTTAATGAAAGCTTTGCAAAATCAATGTAAAAGTAATTGTTTTCAGAAGCAGATAAAGAAAGCATATTTTTATATTTTCTTTTTTATAATTATAAATCTAATAAAACTTGAAATAACTAAGTTATGAAACAAAGATGTACAGATGGTCAAAGCCAATCTAAAACTTTCATGTTTCACTAATACATAAAATAACAGAAATTAGAAGCGGTGAAGCTAACCTGTTATTAGTTTGTTAAATGTGTCTATGCTTCTGTATGAACAAAGAGCATCCAGCTACCCCGCATATGAAAGAAATCTGCAGTAGGCTTATACTCAACATTTTCTGAATAAATTCAAAGAATGTATGGGCAACCAGGATTTAAGAATAGAATAGTGAACACATATAATCCAGTGATCTTAAAATTACGAGTGATTACAATCAGAGAAATCCTTATGTAAAACATTCACTTTTATCTATCAAGTAAACATCAAAGAAAAGTCTTGATCTTATAATTGATATGATGATCACAGTCACAACATATGGAACAACAAATCATGAATGACATCTATAACATGAATATCATACAACATAACATGTCATTGAGACTAAATCTATACAACACATTAGTATCCCAAGATAAGAGAAATCAAAACATCAATGAAACAACTTTCACAATGGTCCAAAGCCGAAATGCTATACGTTGTTCCATTAAGTTCTAAGAATCATTCGTCCATCATTGGTTCCAGGCCAGGATGCCTTCACTTACAAAAGGAAGAGTATTTAAAGTGTTTTGAAACCTCATCTTCCTATCTCCTGGGATAGGATAGGATCTCATGAGATCAAAATATTACAAAAATAGAGGGCCTACATCCACTCATAACTGAGTTGGTCCTTTTCAAAAATAAAAGTTTTTTTTACAAAATAAACAGAAAAGAAATACTAATCATATAAATGCAAAATCGAGCATGTTTCCCCTCAAATGATCAACATAAAGATATACCATCTCCTGAAAATGAAACAGGAATAAGTAAGATAAATTATTAACAACTAATTACTAATATTTTATTTAAAAATGACTTGGCTACAGAATCGAAAGATTTTGTAGCCAGTCTTATCTTAGCAAACTAAATCTAATTTCAAAATGATTCGATTCAAAATAGATAAAATGAAAGTAATAAGAAAAAAAATGTTTTACCATTTCAACAAATGACCAAACATGGATCATGGTAGATCGGAATTTATTATGGCTTTAATATTGTTTGTGTTTTTTATTATTATGTTCCTTGTTGTTTTAAGGCGCTTAAATTTTCTCTATGCATTTACTCTAAGGTCCCGATTTTCTTGTTCTAGTGATTCACATTGAGCCATGAGTGTTTTAATCCGAGCATGGAGGATGGGGATGTTAGTGTAGTATCATTCAATCCAATGTATACAAACCTCACACTGTACTGAAGGATTGACCTGTTGGTTAAGCGTGCAGCCACGCATGGCCATATCAGCTTTACCTGCCATTGTTCCTTGACCAAACCCAATCCTAGAGAACCCCTTCTCATCCTTGAGACATGGTGGCAAATTCGTAACAAAATCATAGGGTTCAACATGACCAAACCCTTGACAATCCAGGTCTTCCACAGCTAGGAAATCTTCAATTTCAGGATCCGAGACCTCATTGACCTCGATCGGGTCGATCGAGATCCAATGAGGTTTAGTTCGATTCTTCAATTTTCTCAAAATAAGGTGACCAACTCTTTTGTTCTGAAACCCTAGAGCCATGTGTTTTTGTTTTGTCTGATTGCAAGATTTTTTGATATCGGGTTTCACAATGGCGTTATGGCCATCATTTAATTCATGCATAGGTGGTTCATTCAACTCAAAACCAATAACATGTTTCTCATGTGAAGACTGACTGGGAATTGCCTCATCTCGACGGTTTCTATTTAGAGAATCTAGCTCGTTACTTGGAATGTCAAACTGTTTTCTTATTAGTGGTTCACCCAAAATAGGGGTTTCTACAGGAATGGTTGGAGAAAAACCATTCCTTGTTAAAAATCCATCCCAGAAATCACCCACGATTGTCAAATGATGAATCCACAAAATTTTAATTAAGTCGTGGTGAAAAGGACTAGAGTCGAGGCTCTGTTTCTTATACCTTTTAGACATTTTGTAACAAGCTTCTCAACAGATAGAAGGGAACATCTAATTGAAAACCTATGAAATGCATAAGAAGTCGTATATGATAGAGAAAAACTAAACCATAATGACCCTCACAGGTGACAAATTGTTTGAGGATCAACAACAGACCATTCCACCTTGCTTTAGCCAAAGAAATAGGGATACCTTTTTCACAACAATCAATTTTCCTGGAGGTCATGAAGAGGCTCCATGGAACTTATTCAATCTTTGAGTTTTTGAACCACTTATCGTTGGTGGACGGAATCCCTATGGCTTCACTCAAAAAATCATCAATTATCTCCAACTTGATATCTCCAATTTTCTCCCTACACCCATCGAAATTATGTGCAAATTACTTAGCCACACGAAGGTTATAACCTTCAAACTTTTTGATGAAGGCATTCCATCCCTGACCTTTTAAATCTTTGATTGCATCATCGTGATATAGCGGTTCCTAGAAGCCATTCGACTCTAATAGAACAACAAGAGCCATTAAAAATATGACTGGACTGTAACAAGGGTGACTCAAGACAGTTATGGGTTTGGATGATAAGAACAAAAGAAACCGATCCGAATGGATAAAATGGAAACAAACAAAACGAAGCCTCTGTGCAATCATAGTATGAACATCGAAGGTTCGGTCTTGAAGAATGACCATTCCTAATAATCAAAACCTTGTGTACAAAGCATGAAAACATATAACCCGAAATGAAAGGCTTATCAATTCACTATGCCATCAAGATGGATCAAGTAGAGGGTACAATAGTTGTGCATTAAATTCCATGACTAGCATGACCATAGTTTTTGCAACAGGTTCAAATATATCAAAACAAAATTCTCATAATTCAAATGTAAGACCATCTAAGCAAATAAAAATTATATCAATACCCAAAACATTCCAAAGATAAGTCATTCAAGTGTTGGATTTAAATTGGACATAGGCATGATGACCTTTAAAAAGAATGCCCTGTATAGAAAACATAATATGAAGCTACGTTTTCATGTTTGATTCATGCTTTCAGTGGTGAATCAAACATGAAAACAAAACGAAAACACAAAATTTAAAGAATTAATGAACATCTTTTATAATCCAGTAATCATCTCAAAATGATAATATTTTCAAGATGAGGTGAAGGCATCTA
Source organism: Picea engelmannii (assembly GCA_009831015.1). Lineage (NCBI taxonomy): Eukaryota > Viridiplantae > Streptophyta > Pinopsida > Pinales > Pinaceae > Picea > Picea engelmannii. The sequence continues at coordinate 38,350 of ML806425.1, forward strand.
CAGAAAGTGTAGTTTGTTGTTCAAATAAAAAAATAGTGTAAGGCTGCCAACACAACCCAAAGACCAAAAAAAAAACCGAGATATATACACTAAATTACATTAGTATACAAAGATTTCCACCCAATCCTGGGGCTTAATCGTAGTATCTTTTCAACTAGAGCCCATTTATGGGCTCAACCAAAATTTTCCCTTCATAAACTTCTAACTCATAGGCTCCTTTTTCTAGAACACGTTGCACGATGTAAGAACCGTGCCACATGGGTTTAAACTTGCGTGCCCCTAGTGGTTCTTTGGCTTGATCATACAAGAGGACCAAGTCACCCTTAGCGTACAATCGAGGACAGACAGACTTATCATAATGGACCTTGACATGTCATTTTTTCACCTCGATAGTCGTAGAGGCATCTTGACACTGCTCATCAAGACTCTCTAGGTGTACAAGGCGTCGCTCGAGATCGGAAGTGTCAGGTAGGAGCACGACTTCCAACTTAAGAGAAGGGATTTCACATTCAATAGGTAAAATTGACTCCACACCCTGTATTAATTGGAAATGGGAAAATCTGGTGGCATTCTTGACCAAGGTTGAGTATGCCCAGAGTCCAGGATATAGCAAGATGTGCCAATCAAATTTACTCTGACTGACAGTTTTTTGCAAAATGGTATTGAGAGACTTGTTGACGGCCTGTAATTTTCCATTTGCCTTGGATAATAAGAAGAATAATGACCATGTCTAAACCCCATCTTAGCTACTATTTCTTCCAGCATCTCATTCTAAAAGTGATTGTCATGGTCAATGACAATCTCACTCGGGATACCGAACCGGGCAATAATCTGATTGAATACGAAGAAGGTTGTAGTATTCCCATCGTATTTAACTGTAGGCATGGACTCGACCCACTTAGTAAAGTATTCAACAGCCACAATAATGTGTTGAGGCCCCACAGTCGAAGTTGGGTTGCAATCGACGAATTCCACCCCCCACTTGGTGAAGGGACCGACGATAATGACTGGATGAAGAGGGGTTGGATAAGAGCACATTTTCTGAGTGAACACCTAGAAGGGGTGACACTTCTTAACTACTTCAATACAATCTTTAAATATAGTATGTCAGAAATAACCAGCTTGCAAAAGTTTTTGTGTTGTCACAAGCCCAGATGGATGACCACCACAAGCCCCACTGTGGCAATCGTTCAGAATAAACTCGGCTTCTCCGTGAGTTAAAAAACGATGCAATATACCGTCTATTCCTTGGTGATACAAAGTGTCACCGACGATAGTATATTTCTTAGATTTGTATATGATACATCGTTGGTCATCTCATGAGAGATGTTGAGGGAACTTCAAGGTATGAAGATAGATAACTATGTCTCCACACCAGGGGTCAGACGACGATACAAGAAAAATGTATTCATATGAAAATGAATCAACATGGATAACATCCTCATCCAATCATGGAAAATCAGATATCAACTCCGCAAAGACTAGGGGTTTCTTGGATTTCACTGAAGTGAAGTCGAGATCAAACTCTTGTAAAATGACAATCCAGTTATTATATTTTCCCCCTATAATACGTCAGGTAAGGACGTATTGAAATGGATTGACATCATAAACCACCATAGTCTTGCAAAGTAATATATAATGACGCAAATGTTGGACTGCGTGAACGACAACCAAAGCTAGCTTTTCAACATGAGTGTAATTGAGTTCAGGACTGAGTAAAGTTCGACTAAGATAGTATATGACGTGCTCATAGATCTCATCATCTTCCTAAACCAGAACCATACCAATCGTATCTTCATATGTGGCGATATAAATCAAGTACTCTCTACTGTAGTCAAGTGGCTTCAGCATAGGCGCCGACACCAAATCTTTCTTTAAAGAATCAAAGGACTCCTAGGCTCACTCATCCCAGATAAAAGGGGTGTCCTTCTTCAAAAGACACATGAAACCTTTAATGATAGTGTCATAGTTCACTATAAACCTACAAAGAAAGTTAGATTTCCCCTGTAAACCCTGAAGTTGTCTAATCATGTGCAGGGGAGGCAACCAAAGTATTTCCTCAACCTTAAGTGGATCTACCATGATCCCAGTCTCAGAAACTAGAAAACCTAAAAGACGACCAGACTTAACGCAAAATATGCACTTGTGAGGGTTCAACCGGATTCTATAGTAATGACATATTTCAAAAACAAGTCAAAGGTGAGTAACGTGATCCACTCTCTTACGAGAGTGAGCATCAATATCATCAAGGTAAGCTTTGACTATGTGCTTAATATCGTGAAAAGTGAAAGTCATGGCACACTGAAAGGTTTCTCCAACGTTTTTAAGGCTGAAAGGAATTTTCCGGTATGCAAAATTACGCCAAGGATAAATAAATGTTGTCTTGTGTTGATCCTTGGGTTTGATTTGAGTTTTATTATATCCTGAAAATTAGTCCATGAAATAAAATACCTCGCTTCTTGCACACTGGTCGAGAATTGGATCGATGAAAGGTGTGGGACAGTTATCTTTAGTATAGGCCTTGTTCAGGTCATGGAAATCCATACATACACGGATGGTTCCTTGCTTCTTATCTACAAGAACAGTGTTGGATACCCATTCGATCAAGGGAACTGGGTAGAAGAAGCCATCATTAAGAAGTTTCTCCACCTCTACCTTAACAGCAGGGGCCTTTCGAGGGTTGACAACTCTAAGATGTTGTGGAATAGGTTTAGCATCCGGATAAGTTTTAATCTCATGTTTGAAAATACAAGGATCGATCCCTAACATTTCTTCATAGGACCAAGAAAATATGTCTTGGAATTCCTTGAAGAGCTCGGTGTAGATCATGATTTATTCTGGTGAACAATCTGCATCAATATTTACGTTTTCAACCTTACCAGGGGTACGAGAGATTTCGATCGTGATGGTAGGAGAAATGCTTGCCATATTTCCTTCAGCATAAATGTCGTGCGTATCAAGAGGAACTACGGCGTGACCAACTATCTCACTCAAAGTATATAGAAAGTTGTCTTGTTCGATTCTTTCAGGCTCTGGCAGAAAATAAGAAAGGTGATGCATATCATCCCAAGGTTTGTCGGAACCATTCATGGCTTCGATGATGACTTCATCTGAAGGAAAAGTCCCATCGAGGCAATCATGTGAACAGGACAATGAAGTGACCCACATGGGACTAGACATGGGATTCTCCTCGTCCGTGGATGAGGGAACAAGATCGGGATCGGCGGAAGAGTCGAGAACAACTTGATACGCAATCTTTGTTGCTAATAGTGGAATGTCCATTCCATCATGCGAATGACCTTCACAAGACGAAGTCGGGGAAGGTAGGGTCCACGGGTCACTAAAATAAGAAGTGTGGAAAGGAGTGGACCTCCTTGTCGAGACAGGCCTGCTGGACATCGCATAAACATGATGGTTTGGTGTCGAGAAGTTGAAAGTACCCATTATGGAATAATACATTCCAACATCTATATTCTCAGTTGTCGGCTGAGAATTTTCAATCACAGGGATCGACTGTCTAAGAGATGCATTAGTACTAGAGAATGCAAAGGATAACTGATCATTCATCACAATATTCCCTTCATGAGAAAATCAAAGAGTACAGAAGACAGACGACACGACAACGATCATAGAATAAGTCCAATTGTGACCTAGTAACGGGTTATAATCAAGAGGCACATCAACTACCTCTACTTCCACCTCTACCATCTTCCCACCTAACTCGACCACAAAGGCATGGAAAATACCGTGAGAGAGGAAGGAATAACCATCAAAAGCAATCAACATGTTCAATGACTTGGAAAGGGATAGAGAACCGAGAGCTTTCCAACAAACCAAGGACATCACACATGTAGCAACGCCTTCATCAACAACCGCATGTTTGATGGTATACTTTGAGTACTCGACATGGATTTGGAAAGCCACATGGTAAGGCAAGCGAGGCTTAACATCTGTGATGTCAAACTTGATAACCTTTGAGCCACTGGGTTCTTGAGATCCTAAAATAGAGAGTAAGGCATTCCTATGTGAAGGACACATCTGGAGTACCTCCAAATCTGACATTTCACAAGGGGTTTGACCTAGGTCCTCAACAATAGAGTAGTTATGGGCAGCTCTAGAATTTGGATTATGGGTAGAGAGCTTGAGTACTCTTTTCAGAATATGGGGCAGTGGCTCCAGTTTCTCAATCTGTAAAGTTATCTCCGGAGGAGGAGGAGATTCTAGACCAAGAATAGTTTTTTTAGAACTATAGTCTCGAGATCGAGTAGCTACATCAATTTTCACATCGACCATATTGATACATAAACGGTCTCCATCTTGCAACTTCTGGTTTTGACCTCCACCAGCCGCATTTATGGCATTTGAGGAGCTTGAGGCTAAGTGTTGATTATGTAGGAATGGATTTGTCAGCACGGTCGGCGAATGAGATAATAGTGATCCAGGTGGATATCGGTGGCCACCCACCTTTTTCAACTGGCCCAAAACATGTTTCTAGCAATTTTGGTAATTTACTATTTTAGCAGTTTTTTTTTGGGTCCTGAACTTCCGGGGCCATTTTGAGGCCCTAAATGATGTTTTTTTGGGTATGTTTCTCTTGAAAATTATATCTACGATGTTAATTTGTCTCAAGCGTTGTAGGCCTCGGATAGATCTTTCCAACGAGCTATCATACGCCTAAAACGGAGATCGTATGCAAAAGTTACGACCGCGGGAAGTTGATGCACCAACTTACCCAAACGGGGCCCACATGACTTTTGGCGCTTCATCTCCCAAGGTTAGGTTTTTGGATGTCTAGGACTTTTGGCATTCCCGATTATTTTTAAAAAGGCCTCTAGAGCCTCATTATAATCATCTTCTTGCAAATGCGAGTAGCCGTCACATCTCTTCTTAGAGATAAGTTGCCACCATTCTAGCGAGTCTTTCACTCTGTATTTTTACAGTCTCTGTACATTTCTTTGATTAATAGAAATCGTGTATTACTGTATATCTATGTTTATGTTGTTGGAAAATGATTAACAGGTAGTGTATTCTTGTCATTGATGGCAAGTACAACAGTGAAGATGGCAGGATCAGAATGTGCAGCGATGGACAAACAGGAACAACGTAGGCTTAGGAGGAATTAGCGCAGAGTCAAAATTCTTCCAAGTAAAAAGGATGTGTAAGCTTGGAGGAGAAGCGTCGCTAATCATTGGATCCCATCCAAAATTCCCGACAACATGAGGGTCGTCAGATCTGAATAAAAACAAGAAGATTTTGCGCTGAAGAGGAGGATAGATCTTAGGCGTTAGATCTGAGCGCAGGATCCGACCACCGTTGGATCGGGGAAAACCTGCACGGTGTTTAAAGTGCAAGGAGAAAATGGGCTCACAAAATCCCGAAAGCAGGAGGATCGTCCATCTCAAGGGGTTATGTGGACCGTTGATCTGACTCCCTATCGAGGTTTCGAGGATCGCAAGTTGAAGAAGTCAAAGAATAATAACCACAGGACTCGCGAAATCGCGATATGTGATACCCCGATATAATCTCGACCGTTGGATCGAGGACAAATATGGACCGTTGATCCCAGTCCTTGTCGGAGTTTCGGGGATCGAGAGTTGGACATGTCAAAGTTTATTGACATCAGGAACCCCGAAATCGCGATGTGTGAAATCCCGACTGAACTTGAACCGTCAGATCAAGATGTGATCTAGACCGTCGACCCAACTCACGACAACAGACCACGTCAGCTAGGGACACGTGGCACAATCAGGTAATGACAAGTGTCAGACTGATTCAACATTTCAGGCACATGTAAGTCATGAATCAGAGTGACACATGGCAGTATTCAACACATGTCAATCCACGTGTGACGTCAGCAGATGGACACCACGTTGGAGTTTCGAGGATCGCGTGTTGGAAATGTCAAAGAAACAATGCAACAGGAACCCCGGTTTCGCGATATGCGAATTCACGATTCAATCGCAGTCGTTAAATCAAGCTTGGATCTGGACCATTGATGTAACTCCATATCAGAGTTTTGGGGATGGCGACTTGGGGAGGAAAAGAACCCAATGCATCAAGAATGTTGATTTCACGATATGCGAAATCGCGATTCAATCGCAGCCGTTAAATAGAGATCAGATATGGACCATTGATCATACTCCATATCGGAGTTTCGCGAATCGCGACATGGAGAAGCAAAGAACCCAATGCATCAAGAATGCCGAAATCGTGAAATCACGATTCAATCGTAGCCGTTGAATCAAGACCAGATCTAGACCATGGAATCATAGGACATGTGGCAAGTGATCAAAATTTCACTGACTTGGGGTCAACGGAGCACAGTGTCGAAAATCACGAAATGAGAAATCGTGAAAGAGCTTTTTCTTTGCATAGGTGCTTGGTTATGACCATAGTCACATTAGGGAAGAAGCTAGTGCAGAAAAGTCTTATATCGGAACTTCAGAGATCACGAAATAAAGTGTCAAGACACTCAGCACAGAATTGTCGAATGTCGAAATGCCGAAATAAATGCAAGATCCCATGGATTCAATCCAACGGTGCAAATGAATTTGAACAATATCGGAGGGAAACTGTAGCACGATACAGTGTAACTGCCAGAAACCGCTGATGGGTTCTGCCAGAGGACTCGAAGACACTACGGGATGATTGGCAGAGGAGGTGAAGAGTCTCTGAGAGGGATGAAGATGTTCGTGGAGGCGATTGACAGCTGATGAGCATTGAGGCCTGTAACTGAAACAAAGAAGGTGAGTTCGACTGTCACAGAGAAGACGAAGAGTCTCAAACTGCCAGAGAGGTTGAGGAATCTCAATATAACATACAGTGATATTGGAGACGTGAGGCGAACCACCAGAGAAGCTGAAGAGTCACGATGATGATCAGACAGAGCACTTGAGAGGTGGAGGATAACGGCGCGGAGTCAACATGCAAAGGCATTGCGAACATTGCATGCACAAGGTGCACAGAATATATAAATACATGGTACAGAGAAGAGATGGGGTTGCTCTTGCTATTGGAGGTTGTGGTGATTGTTGTTGGTGAAGGTAATTCATGGGTGAAGAAGGAGGAGAGTGCAACAGCTGAAGAGCAGAGAAGAGGAACTGTGCAGTGAATGGACATTGCGCACAGAGCACAAAAAGTAGAAGAACATACAACGCAAGTGATGTGTGTAGAAAGGCAATGAGGTAGACAGAGCAACGAAATGCAGCAGAACAATGATGAGTCTGGTAAGCCATTGTTGAACATCATATCACTGTAATAAGTTTCAGTCGCAAAGATTAATATTTCAGGGTGGTTTGGAGGAGCTAGGGAGGACTAGTGTCCTCAAAGGTTCAAGTGGGTGCTTGAACACAGGGAGTTGGTGCTTCCTTCTAGTTGGTGCTAGAGAAACCAGGGAGTTGGTGCTTCCCTCTAGTGGGTGCTAGAGAAAACAGAGAGTTGGTGCTCTCAGCAAGTTGCAGCTTGCAAAACTGAGGTTGTAGCCTCACTATGAGTTGGTGCTCATATGTATGATACTGTAAAGAATGTAACTATTACTTATCATATAAAGAAAGAGAGGTTTTTACCCTGTATGGGTTTCCTCGGAAAATATTTGTCTCTGTGTTTCTCATAAATGTGACTGATGCTGAATGTGCCAGTGTTTATTTCCCTGCATTATTGTGATCATCATTCAGTGTTTCTGCAAAGAGTTTTAAAAGAACCATAATTGTTT
>ML806425.1:53820-84954 GCA_009831015.1 Picea engelmannii
TTTCATTTTTAGGATAGCATTCAAATAAAGACTAGACGCTTGCCTGCACATACTGTGTATCAGCTCGAAGTATACCAACCCTGGTTTGACAATTTAGTGATTCAGGACACTTAAAAGCTTCAATTTAGCAGCCTGACAATAAGCATTTCTCTTAACGACAGTCGTAAATCGTCGCATTTTACCTATCATCTATTCATGCTTCATTTTCATGACTAAAAGCATGAAAACTTGCAATTATCGTTGTCATTATATTTTAAAATTTCATTTAAAGCATATCGTTTATTATAGAATTGCAATTTCATGCTATGAGCATGTTGCTCTCATCATTTGTGAGCCTTTAGATTCTAAGAGTGCCTAAGAAACTTATGATTGTTTGAACGAAAGACCCCCATCAATTGATATTTGATTTTTGTATCGATTTTGGTTAGATGTTTGATCATATTTCTTTCATGAAACCTTTGGCTATTCATTTTGTGTAAACTCACCTATCTTTGCATTCAAACTTGGATGTGCACACTTTGTTTTCAAGTACTCTATGTACCCAATGCCAAGGTGGCATATGACGTACAACAAGCCATTACTCCTTAGCATGGTCTCGAGCTTCACGATTTTGCTCACACGCATTGTGATTAACACCTCTGCCCATCGTTTGAATCATCATAGCTTGTATTTATGAGGCTCATGGATATGGCTCTGTTGCTTTTTTCCAAACCCTACCTGTGTGTTCTGTGTTAACTACCCATCCATTCGGCATGGATCTAGTGGTAAGGGTCGAACCGAACGGCATCCAAACCCTGCTTTCATATGATAACGCTAGGGAAGATTTGGAAAGGAATGGTTGGTGTTTTTTCATCGAAAAATTTCAGGGTTTTAACCTTCAGGTCGCCCAAGAGTTTGCCTTAACCTTTGATGGTTGTAGGGAAAAAATAGGTGATGTGCAGTTGGAAGTAACAGAAGAGTTTTTAAGCCAAGCCACGAGATTGCCAGTAGTTGGTCAGAAATGGTTTAAGAATGCGAAAGTGGAGGAGGTCCCTTGGATGTTATTGTTTACCTCACGAAAAATAACTAGCTGTGATCGAGGTATGCCGATTTCATTCTTGAAACCTGGGTGGCATGATTTCTTGTTGTAGTGAAACAATTCATCACATGTGAGGGACGATTTAGACTTGTTTTCCTATATCATCTACGACTGCTTATGAGTTTTATTGGTTTTCCGTTGAATATGCCTTACTACCTACTCAGAAGTCTGTATAAAATGGGTAAACGGTTTAGGAAACATAGGTCATATTCGAGTTTATTTCATCATGGTCTAATTAAGATCATCCTTATGCACCAGTTACAGTCACAAAATGATTGTTTGGATGCATTCATTTCACGAAATGGTTTTGGCAACAATGAGTTGGGACAGGTAGATAAGTCGGTCATTGTGGAAACCCTTGTGAACCCTACGGCCTCTTCTCCACCGCTCCAAGCCTGTGATTTTTCCCCTAACAATGAACCCTCGAGCTACCCTAATGTCATTCAACAAGACAGTCGATCGGGTTCACATGCAAAGGATAGCACTAAAACTGTTAAGAAACCTACATGAAAGAAGCTAAAGGGCAGTGTTGATGTCAATTTCAAGAACAAAAGAGATGGTCGTTTAATTTCTCGATGTGCTTGAAATAAAATGAAACCCCATGTAGACACAATCAACACGATTGAAGTGAGCGAAGATTCAGACTCAGAAATTGAAAAATTCCTGGCTGAAGGGGACTCCGTGTCATTTGGGATATACCCTGATCGACCCTATGACTATGTTAACAATCTACCTCCTTGTCTAAAGGACAACCCAGAATTTCCTGGCATCCAACTCTGTGATAAGCCTACCATTCGCATGGAGGATTCTTCGACCCATAATGTTGGTAGTAATAATACAAATTCCTTACAGTCACAGTGTGATGAGTGCCAATTGTGGATCGACAGGTACTATACTGATGTTCCACTGCTACAGTCACGACTCAAGTCTTTAAGAGACCAAGTTGATATGTTGACAAATGAAAACAACAGACTTGAATCCATTATCCAAGGGAAGGATAAACGATTGAAAACTATAGGTCGTGTAATTTTCAAAAATGTAGAGGCAGCAACAGCTATCGTTAATTCCAAAATTTCTTGATACGTTTTGATTCCATGATTTGAGGTATGATATTTTTTATTTTTTAGCATGATTGTGTCACTCTTAAGTTAGGATATTCGATTTGATTGAATAAACTATTTTTCTTATTAAGATTACTTTGTTTTGTTTATTTAATAAAATATGATTGCATTTGCTATTATAACTAGCTACAGAATCGCAAGATTATGTAGCCAGTTAAGAAAATTCGAGTTGTTGGATTTGATAATTGAAAACATATATGAGATCCACTTATTTTCATTTGTTTTCAAGATAATTAAGGATCCCATGATTTCCAAGAATATATAAGACACTTTTTGAGATCTCCCAGCCATATCAACTTTGTATTTTGAGTAAATAGATTAGACTGTTGGTAGTTTTTTATATTCAGTGAAATCAGGGTGGTTGCATCCCCCATATTTTTGAAACAAATTTGATCTTATCAATAGGAAATAGTTATGTTTCCTGAAACCTTTATAAACATATTATTTTTTAAACATTTAAACATCTCAGCCTGGGGCAAGAGTATGGGCATTTTTATCACAGACTTGAATGGAATATGATGCACGTTACAACTTTAGCTTTTCTGTCGCTTACTACACAACAACCTTACATCAAAACATGAAAGCCTGCCATCAAAGGATTCGATGCCTACCGAGAATCTTATTGTCGCATACTACACGAAAGCCTTACATCAAAACATAGCCATTTGGGTAAAGAGGTCCAAGAAATCCACCTTGATAGAAGCCTTCAAAGAGGCCAGTCAGATCGAGAAAGATATTCTCAGCTTAAAAGACAATACTAGTAACGAGATAGAGACTAGTTCATCCTCCAAGAAGAAAATCGAAATCCTTCCTAGACCTCCCCAAAACAAATCTCAACTAGAAAGTTCGGATCTAGAAAACTTACAGAAAGTCGTTCAGAAGTTATCCAATCAAGTTATAGATTTGAAAAGGTCAGCTGAAGAAGCTTCTTTGAGAAAATGGCCTTACAAACCCCCTTTTAGGAATCCTTTTCCCACAAACCGATCTAACTCAAACTTTGAAGGCCTAAATATAGAAATCCTACAATTTTCTATTCAAACGATCCTAGAAGCACACGATAACTTGATTCCTCCCGAGATTCCTGAAGAAGTAGTTGAACAAGAGACAATAGAAGAAGATGAATCCTCTCCGAACATTTTCGTACATTTTTTGGATAGCAATTTTCAAGATAATTTCGAAACAGTGCATCCTTACAATACTAGGAGCAAGACAGCAAACAAGCCTTCTTTTGAAATTACGACGACTTTGCCTCTAAAACAATCTAAATCTATTGAGACTAAACATAATTCAGTAAACCCAAGTTTATATTATGATTTGATTGAAGATCTAAAAAAGATTAGGGCTAACATTTCTGTTTACGAATTATTAAAATTCCCTTTTCTTTTGCAAAAGATGTTGCAGAATATTGCGGAGAACTACAAAAATAGCAATCCGAAAAGCAACAAAGGTGTTCAAAACAACCCCAAAATTCCTCAGAAGACCTCCGCCAAAACTACATCCGAGCCTCATGATAAAAAAGATCTTCCTGTAAATAGTGTAACAAATGTAGATAAACCAGTTTCAGAAGCTTCGATTAAAAAACATCAAACTTCTACTGTTAATACTCGCGGAAACGTCCCTCCATTTTTGTTGACTTTTGAAATTTTCAATAGGAATGTACATAATTGTATGGTAGATTCAGGTACATCATCTAACGTAATTCCTTGGTCTGTCTATCAAAAGATTAATGTCGAAGTTCAACCATCCATCTTGAAAATTATCCAACTTGATCGAACTAGTGTTAAAATGATAGGCGAATTAAAAAATGTGCTTATAAGATTGTCATCTAATCCTAAAGTCCATCAAGTGATTGATATCATTGTTGTAGATATCCCAGAAGTTTATGGTTTGTTTTTAAGTAGAGATTGGTCTGAACAATTACATGGCTATTTTGCAACGGATTGGTCTCACTTATGGCTGCCCGAGAACGGAAAGCCTAACAGAATCAAGGTAAATCATGAACGTTATCTGAAGTTCACGGTAACCGATTTAAATGATCCCAATGAACCATCCACTCTTTCTGCCAATTCGCCTGAAATACAGGGGATAGATACGTTTTTCGGCAATTTCATGGCCGAAACTTCTACCATCACTGACCCGGAACAACAATCTAAAATTATGACATGCACACAGTCAACAACCTTCTCTTAGTGGTCAGATGCACCTGACAAAAATCAAATATGGTCTCTTTACCTTGATGGTTCAAAATCTAAGGAAGGAGATGGAGTAGGGTGCGTGCTCATCGATCCAGCAGGTAACAAGACTCTGATTTCTTGCTGGTTAGAATTTGAATGTACAAACAACACGGCCGAATATGAGGCACTCCTGCAAGGTCTTAGAAAAGTACTAGATTTGAACATTCAAAATTTAACTGTCTTTGGTGATTCGGAAATCGTGGTTAGACAGGTAAAAACTTCTATCCACTATTTATCTCCGCACCTAAAAAGCTATCATATTGAGGTATGGAATTTGATGAACAAGTTTTCCGCATTTAATATAAATTCTATTCCTAGATTGAATAATTTTGAAGCTGATTTGTTAGCTAACGTCGCTTCAAAACTTTTTCCTGCAGAAGGCCTATCTCCGAATGCATTTTTCGTCGAACTGTTGTTCAGACCATCCGTCCCAGACAACATCATGAATTGGAGAGTCTTCGATGATGATCAACAGATCATAAGTTTTCTGCATATGGAAGAAACTTTCCAGGGAGCAGTGATCGACGAAGGTACCCACGACAAAAATCTTCGCGACTTTATGGTAATACCAGTTCCGAGATCCCCGGAATTTGCATCAGACATGGTAAACTCTATCCCAAAATATGTGGTTAGATTAGAAAATTTTTATGATCTTCACGATAAGTTCCGAAAATCAGTGAATTGTAAAACGAATAGTTCCTCCTTGACACATGAAAAAGTAAATTTGGGAACTAAAGACAACCCACAGTGCATTAATTTAGGGTTGGGGTGTTCTGAGCAAGAAAAGGTAGCATTTATCAAGTTGTTTAAGGAATTCAAATATGTTTTTGCCTGGACGTACGACGACCTAAAAATATTTGATCCTAACATCATTCAACACATTATTCCCATGAAACCTCAGACCCAACCTTTTCAACAAAAGTTAAGAAAGATGCACCCAAAACTTGAACCAACAATCAAGAAGGAATTAAACAAACTCCTGAATGATAAAATAATCTTTCCAGTAAGACACACACAATGGGTCTCTAATCTTTTCCCCGTCAAAAAGAAAAGTGGTGAAATCCGACTATGTGTCGATTTCCAAAATCTTAACTAAGCGTATGATAAAGACAACTACCCTGTCCTTCCCATGGAACAGACCCTTCAACAGATATCTGGTTCTGAAATATTATCCTTGTTGGATGGTTTTTTCAGGTATAACCAAGTCCTTATGTCTCCCTCAGACCAGCTCAAAACTATTTTCCGTACCCCATGGGGCACGTACGCTTATAGAAATATTCCCTTCGGACTCATAAACATCGGTGCCACTTTTCAGAGAGCGATGGATATCACTTTCTGCGGCTTAATCAATCAATTTGTAGTAGTTTACCTAGATAACATCATTGTCTTCTCAAAAAATAAAGAAGATCATCTAGCTCATTTAAGATCTGTTCTACAGCGATGTCGTAAGTACGACATTTCTTTAAATCCTAAAAATTATGTCTTCACAGTAGAACAAGGTAAGCTCCTCGGATTTATTGTATCGAATGAAGGGATGATTATCGACCCTGAAATAACCCAAGTCATTTCAAAACTGCCCCCTCCCTTGTCAAAAAAGTCCATGCAATCTTTCTTAGGACAGATAAACTTTATTAGGAGATTCATCCCCAGCTTTTCAGAAATGGTGAGACCATTACAAAACTTAATAAAAAAGGATGTATAGTACCATTGGGGACCTTTAGAAAGTCAGGCTTTTGATTCAATAAAAAAGGCCATAATAGACGCTCCTTCTCTAATGAGCTCTGATTTTTCACAAGACTTCACCCTCTACACATTTGCCTCTGACCGATCTTACGCTATTGTCTTAACTCAAAAGAATGCTGAAAATAACGAAGTCCCAATTGTCTTTATGAGCTCAGCCTTCAAAGGGGCAGAACTTAATTACCCAGTAGTAGATCAGCAAGCTTATGCTATTTTTAAAGCAGTAAAACACTTTCGATCTTATCTGTTGAAATCTAGGACAAAAATCATTGTCCCTTACCCGGCTGTCATAAATTTGTTAGTACAAAAAGAACTAGGCGAAAAAAGGGAAAACTAGGTCACATCCTTATAGGAATATGACATAGAAATCACCCCATCACAAATTGTAAGAGGCCAAGGTTTATGCAAGTTGGTCGTTGATTCATCTGTAGGACAACAAAATGAAACGGATATGTTAAATCCAGATCAGCACTATCAAAATAAAATCTGTTGTGCACAAAACCCTCCTAGTTCCTGGTACGACGACATCAAATTTTGTCTTATACACAGATCAACTCCTCGTCACCTTGATCCCAAAAAAAGGAGAGCACTAAGATTAAAATTTGCTTCTTTTCAGCTGATTAATGGTATTTTGTTTCGCCAAAATTTTGATGGAATACTTATGCGCTGTCTTGAAAAGGATGAAGCAGAAAAAGTCTTATTGGAATTACATGCAGGGGAAGCTGGTGGGAATTTCGGTGGAGACACCACTGCCCATAAAGTATTAAGAGCAGGTTATTACTGGCCTACCCTTTTTAAAGATGCTCATGCCTTATGTCACAAGTGTGTGATTTGTCAAAAGGCATACGGACGGATACAGAAACCAGCATTCCCTTTGCAACCAGTTTCAGTAGACTCCCCTTTTCAGCAGTGGGGCCTAGATATTATAGGCCCAATCAATCCGACATCCTCGCAACAGCATAAATACATCATAACAGCCACAGATTATTTCACCAGGTGGTCCAAGGCTACCCCATTAAAAGCTGTAAATACCAACCAGGTAATATCCTTCTTGAATTCAAATATTATCACTCGTTTCGATATCCCTGAATGCTTGGTATTTGACAATGCTTCTTATTTTTCATCTCTTGAAATGAGTGATTTCGCTCTTGAAAAAAGAATTAAATTAAAGTACTCTGTCAGCTATTACCCTCAAGGCAATGGTTTGGCGGAATCAACTAATAAAAATCTGATCAAAATTATCAAGAGAACGGTCTCCGAAAACCATAAAAATTGGCATAACGCATTGTTAAACGCAATCTGGGCTGATAGAGTAACTCCTAAAGCTGTTGTGGGTAACTCACCTTTCTTTCTTGTTTACGGCAGGGAAGCAATTCTTCCACTGCATGTCCTTCTTCCATATCCGTAGTTATCGCAGAAGGTACAGGAAGAAGACTGTCCCCCCTTGGAGAGTCGAATTAACGCTTTGTTAAAATTAGAGGAAGTAAGGGCTCAAGAAAAACGAAGGTTGAATCAACATCAACTCATTGTTAAAAACTGGTTTGATTCCAATTCTTCCTCTGACAGAAATTTTGAGGTAGGTGACCTTGTCCTAAAATGGGACAAACCTCATGAGGGAAAAGGAGAGCATACTAAGTTTCAGAACTTATGGTTGGGACCATTCTTAATTGCTGAGAAACTGGGTCCCAGTTCCTTTCGCTTACAGAACTTAGAGGAACAACCAGACACCTTCCTGATGAATGGCCAAGCTCTAAAAAAGTACTTTGCCTAATGACGCTCCCATACACCCTTTGTAAATATTTTTTGTTTGGTTTGTTGTTTGTTTTTCTTTTCTGGTTTGTTTTGGTTCTCATTTCTACTTATCGGTCTTTCTTTTGAAACACATATGCTTGCACCACGGGCCAGCGCAGACAAAGAAAACATAAAAATTTCCCCTCGAAAATGACTGCTGAAAGTTGTTAAAACATCAATTGTTGTATTTCTCTGAAATTGCAGCTTTGTTGAAGATGACTTATTGTTTGAAAAGCATTTTTTTGGTTTCAATCTGCAATTGAAGGTATTCACGACCATCTATAAAAATCATTTTTACGATGTCCCTGTTCTTTAAGAGAACAACTCAATGATGTCTCCCTGTTCTTGAAAGTCAATTTTATTAATAAATGATTTCTAGATCTTAATGAAGGACAACTGAAAAAAAAAATTCAAGGTCTGTGACATATTAAAATGTGTTAAAAAACAAGAATTTTCAGCGTCACCCCACTCTATTTAATATCTTTAAAAACTAATATAAATTTTCAGAGAGCTATAGGAAGTGCTTGTAAACCCGTCGGGAAACTGAACAGGTCTGCTGGCAGTGGGTAAATGCATGCATGACGCCAAGATAACTTCGTCGGGGCACTGAACAGGCCCGCTGGCAGCGAAGCAATGTCAGGTAAAAGAAAATTCTCAGATATGGATTTTGTTTTGAACTTAAACGTCCTTTGTTCTGATGTGGAATTTCTTGACAGGATACAGATATCAGACTGGGTTAATTGACATCCCTGTCGAGGCTATGGACGCCTGCTGGAAGCAGCGGCCCTGTCAACAGTATTGAAGATTTTAACTTTAACCTCGTGGCTCTCTTTTGCTAAGATTGTCATCAATTTTCGTCTCTTTAAAAATAACAGTTGTGTGAAATTGGAATGCATTATAATTATTTGGGATGCTCAAACATCTTTTCAGTTGTTTTCGATTCGAAGTTTGTTCTGATTATTCTAATCTGAACTCGTTCATTTGGCAGAGATAACTACTTCTCCTAGCTTGTCGCCATTGTTGGTAGCGAATATATAATTATCATTTTTATAAGCTGCCTACACAGGGTCTATGAAATTTTATTACTCTTCATAAGCATTTCTCTTAACGACATTTGTAAATCGTCGCATTTTACCTATCATTTATTCATGCTTCGTTTTCATGACTAAAATCATGAAAACTTGCAATTATCGTTGTCATTTTGTTTCAAAATTTCATTTAAAGCATATCGTTTATTACAAAATTGTGATTTCATGCTATGAGCATGTTGCTCTCATCGTTTGTGACCCTTTCGATTCTAAGAGTGCCTAAGAAACTTATGGTTGTTTGAATGAAATACCCCCATCAATTGATATTTGATTTTTGTATCGATTTTGCTTAGATGTTTGATCATATTTCTTTCATGAAACCTTTGGCTATTCATTTTGTGTAAACTCACCTATCTTTGCAATCAAACTTGGATGCGGGCACTTTGTTTTCAAGTACTCTATGTACCCAATGCCAAGGTGGCATACGATATACAGCATGCCATTACTCCTTAGCATGGTCTCGGGCTTCACGATTTTGCTCACACGCATTGTGATTAATACCTCTTCCCACCATTTGAATCATCACATCTTGTATTGATGAGGCTCATGGGTATGGCTCTGTTGCTTTTTTACAAACCCTACCTGTGTGTTCTGTGTTAATTACCCATCCATTCATCATGGCTCCAATGGTAAGGGTCGAACCGAATGGTGTCCAAACCCTTATTTCGTATGATAACGCTAGGGAAGATTTGGAAAGGAATGGTTGGCGTTTGTTCATCGAAAAATTTCAGGGTTTTAACCTTCAGGTCGCCCAAGAGTTTTCCTTATCCTTTGATGGTTGTAGGGAAAAAATAGGTGATGTGCAATTGGAAGTAACAGAATATTTTTTAAGCCAAGCCACAGGATTGCCAGCAGTTGGTCAGAAATGGTTCAAGAATGCGAAAGTGGAGGAGGTCCCTTGGACATTATTGTTTACCTCACGAAAAATAACCAGCTATGTTCGAGGTATGCCGATTTCATTCTTGAAACCTAGGTGGCATGATTTACTTGTTGTAGTGAAACAATTCATCACACGTGAGGGACGATTCAGACTTGTTTTCCTATATCATCTACGACTGCTTATGAGTTTTATTGGTTTTCTATTGAATATGCCTTACTACATGCTCATAAGTCTGTATAAAATGGGTAAACGGTTTAGGAAACAGAGGTCATATTCAAGTTTATTTCATCATGGTATAATTAAAATCATCCTTATGCACCAGTTACAGTCACAAAATGATTGTTGGGATGTGTTCATTTCACGAAATGGTTTTGGCAAAAATGAGTTGGGATAGGTAGATAAGCCGGTCATTGTGGAAACCCTTGTGAACCCTATGGCCTCTTCTCCACCGCTCCAATCCTGTGATTTTTCCCCTAACAACTAACCCTCAAGCTACCCTAATGTCATTCAACAGGACAGTCGACTGGGTTCACATCCAAAGGATAGCACTAAAACTGTTAAGAAACCTATAGGAAAGAAGATAAAGTGCAGTGTTGATGTCAATTTCAGGAACAAAAGAGCAGGTCGTTTAATTTCTCGATGTGCTCAAAATAAAATGAAACCCCGTGCAGAAACAATCAACACGATTGAAGTGAGTGAAGATTTAGACTCAGAAATTGAAAAATCCCTGGCTGAAGAGGACCCCGTGTCATTCAGGCTATACCCTGACCGACCCTATGACTATGTTAACAATCTGCCTCCTTGTCTAAAGGACAACCCAGAATTTCCTGGCATCCAACTCTATGATAAGACTACCATTCACATGGAGGATTCTTCAACCCATAATGCAGTTAGTGCTAATACAGATTCCTTACAGTCACAGTGTGATGAGTGCCGATCGTGGATCGACAGGTACTATACTGATGTTTGACTGCTACAGTCACGACTCAAATCTTTAAGAGACCAAGTTGATATGTTGACAAATGAAAACAACATATTTGAATCCATTATCCAAGGGAAGGATAAACGATTGAAAACTACAGGTCGTGTCATTTTCAAAAACGTAGAGGCAGCAACAACTATCGTTAATTCCAAAATTTCTTGATACATTTTGATTCCATGATTTGAGGTATGATATTTTAAATTTTTTAGCATGATTGTGTCACTCTTAAGTTAGGATATTCGATTTGATTGAATAAACTATTTTTCTTATTAAGATTACTTTGTTTTGTTTATTTAATAAAATATGATTGCATTTGCTATTATAACTAGCTACATAATCGCAAGATTTTGTAGCCAGTTAAGAAAATTCGAGTTGTTGGATTTGATAATTGAAAACATATCTGAGATCCACTTATTTTCATTTGCTTTCAGGATAATTAAGGATCTCGTGATTTTCAAGAAGATATGAGACACTTTTTGAGATCTCCCAGCCATATCAACTTTGTATTTTGAGTAAATAGATTAGACTGTTGGTAGTTTTTGATATTCAGTTAAATCAGGGTGGTTGCATCCCCATATTTTTGAAACAAATTTTATCTTATCAACAGGAAATAGTTATGTTTCCTGAAACCTTTATAAACATATTATTTTGTAAACATTTAAACATCTCAGCCTGGGGCAAGAGTATGGGTGTTTTTATCACAGACTTGAATGGAATATGATGCACGTTATAGCTTTAGCTTTTCTGTATGATGTTTTCATTCAAGTTATGTTTATTTCAATTTGATAATAGATTATGATTGCTTTTGTCGGCATAGTTTATTGTGAGTTGATATCATTCGATTTATATATGTTTTCCATATCTCGTGTTTCAGAACAAAACACACAGTGATCATCTATCCAATTTAAATTAGTAGATTCATCTCTAATTTATGTTGAATGTCTGCATGCAAGTTCTTACAGGAAGATTTATCTCGTCGTAGCAATTTGCAAATCATATGATTACTGTAACTGTGTCTATTCATTGTTCTGTTGTTATAATTCAATCTCCAGCATTATCGTTCCTCATTTATTAGGGGCAGTCCCAAGATCTGTAGCAGGTTTACTTCATCAGATAAAGGTGGTTGGATATTCAACAACGAACATACATTGGATACAGTAACAGGTTAGCCTGTTATTTGATTTCGCTAGTTTCCTAAATATAGAAGTTTTCTCTATATAAAACATTTTTTGTTATCTATTATTTTCTGTTTAATTAGGAAGTATAATGTGTGATGTCATGAATGTATACATTTAAAAAAAAAAAAAATTGATAGTGTTTTTACTTGCTTTATTATTATCGCTAAAAGTAATCAATCCACATTTGATTTTTACGAGTTTAGATTAAAACTCGTGTTTTGTATAGATTGTATATAGAATTATCATACATACAATATTTAATTTGTACATATATATTTACTTAGATGTACATATAGTTTTTAGTAGTTGTTATCTATTAGATCATTGTTTTTCCTTCAGTTATTTTTTCACTTTCTTTAGGACTTAGATCCGCCAATGGAGCCGCTAAACCCGTCGGAGTGAATTAATCCAAACGGCTTGGGTTAATTATACAACCTCGGACCGGATTCACTCCTCCAGTTGACGAGCAGTCGATTTCACCCATCAACAAATGGTGCTAGAAGGAGGACCTAAAAACTATTAATGGCATGAGGAGGTCGTAAGACTCCTGCCCCACCTACCCGCTCACCTATAGTAAATAGAAGTCGTTCAGACGACAACATTGTCCCTCAAACAAAAACCACATCAAAGGATGATCTACAGATCACAGTTGAACCAGTAACTCCAAATCCCCCAGGTGGTGACATACAAGAGATTGTTCATCAATCCCTCATAAGAACGCACAGTGCCTTAGCCCGTATCAGACAACCAAGTCGACCTTTGAACCAACCATTAGACTTATCTGATATCAGGGAACAACTCGCAGGTACTGACCTTACCTTAAACCCTACAGATCCAGATCACGTCCTCACTCCTGCAGCAAGAGGATCTGATATTCCACCATCACCACCCCCTTCATCTCCTTCTTCTTCTAGAGAAGAATCCTTAGACGAAGGCAGTTCCTCATCTTATCCTTTGACACCACCCACACCTATGGCCAATCCGAACAATCCCGCCAGACCCTGGCTTGACCAAGATGCAGTGGCCATACATGGGCCCCAACATCCCTTACCCAAACACCCAGAGAAATGGCTCCCTAAATTTGACCCAGACTCCAAACAGATCGCTGAAGATCACATCAAAAAGTTTATGCTAGCCATTAGGCTCCATAGTGTTGAGCACGAAGACGTAGTATGTAGATTGTTTCCCTACACTTTTGAAGGCAATGCCTCTACCTAGTACTTTGCCCAACATCCCCACACCATCGTGTCATGTGATAAATTTGAGTCTTGTTTCCTTGAGAAGTTCGAAGACGAAAAGTCTCTTGAAGTTCTAGTCATGGAGCTTTCTAGTTTAAAAATGAACCCCAAAGAAAAGATCAAAAAATTTAATTAAAGGTTCCTGACACTAAAGAACCAAATCCCCACAGATTCGATGCATGCCGAGAATCTTATTGTCGCATACTACATGAAAGCCTTACATCAAAACATAGCCATTTGGTTAAAGAGGTCCAAGAAAGCCACATTGATAGAAGCCTTCGAAGAGGCCAGTCAGATTGAGAAAGATATTGTCAGCTTAAAAGACAATACCGGTAACGAAATAGAGATTAGTTCATCCTCCAAGAAGAAAATCGAAATCCTTCCTAGATCTCCCCAAAACAAAGCTCAACCAAAATGTTCGGATCTAGAAAACTTACAGAAAGTCATTCAGAAGTTATCCAATCAAGTTATAGATTTGAAAAGGCCGGCTGAACAAGCTTCTTCGAGCAAAGGGCCTTACAAACCCCCTTTTAGGAATCCTTTTCCCACAAACCGATCTAACTCAAACACTGAAGCCCTAAATATAAAAAGCCTACAATTTGCTATTCAAACGATCCTAGAAGCACATGATAACTTGATTCCTCCTGAGATTCCTGAAGAAGTAGCTGAACAAGAGACAGTAGAAGAAGATGAATCCTCTCTGAACATTTTCGGACATTTTTCGGATAACATTTTTCAAGCTAATTTCGAAACAGTGCATCCTTACAATACTAGGAGCAACACAACAAACAAGCCTTCTTCTGAAATTACGACGACTTTGCCTCTAAAACAGTCTAAATCGATTGAGACTAAACAGAATTCAGTAAACCCAAGTTTAGATTATGATTTGATTGAAGATATAAAAAAGATTAGGGCTAACATTTATGTTTACGAATTATTAAAATTCCCTTTTCTTTTGCAAAAGATGTTGCAGAATATTGCAGAGAACAGCAAAAATAGCAATCCGAACAGCAACAAAGGTGTTCAAAACAACCCCAAAATTCCTCAGAAGACCTCCGCCAAAACTACATCCGAGCCTCGTGATAAAAGATATCTTCCTATAAATAGTGTAACAAATGTAGATAAACCAGTTTCAGAAGCTACGATTAAAAAATGGCAAACTTCTACTGTTAATACTCGCAGAAATGTCCCTCCATTTTTGTTGACTTTTGAAATTTTCAATAGGAATGTACATAAATGTATGGTATATTCAGGTGTGTCATCTAACATAATGCCTTGGTCTGTCTGTCAAAATATTAGTGCCGAAGTTCAACCATCCAGCTTGAAAATTATCCAGCTTGATCGAACTAGTGTTAAAGTGATAGGCGAATTAAAAAGTGTGCTTATAAGATTGTCATCTAATCCTAAATTTCATCAAGTGATTGATATCATTGTTGTAGATATCCCAGAAGTTTATGGTTTGTTTTTAAGTAGAGATTGGTCTGAACAATTACATGGCTATTTTGCAACGGATTGGTCTCACTTGTGGTTGCCCGAGAACGGAAAGCCTAACAGAATCAAGGTAAATCATGAACGTTATCTGAAGTTCATGGTAACCGATTTAAATGATCCCAATGAACCATTCACTCCTTCTGATAATTCACCTGAAATACAGGGGATGGATACTTTTTTCGGCAATTTCATGGCCGAAACTTCTACCATCACTGACCCGGAACAGCAATCTAAAATTATGACATGCACACAGTCAACAGCCTTCTCTCAGTGGTCACATGCACCTGACGAAAATCAAATATGGTCTCTTTACTTTGATGGGTCAAAATCTAAGGAAGGAGCTGGTGCAGGGTGCATGCTCATCGATCCAATAGGTAACAAGACTCTGATTGCTTGCCGATTAGAATTTGAATGTACAAACAACACGATCGAATATGAGGCACTCCTGCAAGGTCTCAGAAAATAACTAGATTTGAACATTCAAAATTTAACTGTCTTTGGTGATTCATAAATCGTGGTTAGACAGGTAAAAAATTCTATCCACTGTTTATCTCTGCACCTAAAAAGCTATCATATTGAGGTATGGAATTTGATGAACAAGTTTTCCGCATTTAATATAAATTATATTCCTAGATTGAATAATTCTAAAGCTGATTTGTTAGCTAACGTCGCTTCAAAAAATTTTCCTGCAGAAGGCCTATCTCTGAATGAATTTTCCGTCGAACTGTTGTTCAGACCATCCGTCCCAGACAACATCATGAATTGGAGAGTCTTCGATGACGATCAACAGATCATAAGTTTTCTTTATATGGAAGAAACTTTTGAGGGAGCAGTGATCGATGAAGGTACCCACGACAAAAATCTTCGCAACTTTACGATAATACCAGATCCGAGATCCCCAAAATCTGCATCAGACATGGTAAACTCTATCCCGAAATCTATGGTTAGATTAGAAAAATTTTATGATCTTCACGATAAGTTCAGAAAATCAGTGAATTGTAAAACGAATAGTTCCTCTTTGACACATGAAAAAGTAAATTTGGGAACTAAAGACAACCCGTAGTGCATTAATTTAGGGTTGGGGTGTTCTAAGCAAGAAAAGGTAGCATTTATCAAGTTTTTTAAAGAATTCAAAGATGTTTTTGCTTGGACGTACGATGACCTAAAAACCTTTGATCCTAACATCATTCAACACATTATTCCCATGAAACCTCAGACCCAACCTTTTCAACAAAAGTTAAGAAAGATGAAACCAAAACTCGAACCAACAGTCAAGAAGGAATTAAATAAACTCTTGAATGCTAAAATAATCTTCCCAGTAAGGCACACACAATGGGTCTCTAATCTTGTCCCCGTCAGAAAGAAAAGTGGTGAAATCTGACTATGTGTCAATTTCTGAAATCTTAACCGAGCGTCTGATAAAGACAACTACCCTGTCCCTCCCATGGAATAGATCCTTCAACAAGTATCTGGTTCTGAAAGATTATCCTTGTTGGATGGCTTTTCTAGGTATAACCAAGTCCTTATGTCTCCCTCATACCATCTCAAAACTACTTTCTGTACCCCATGGGACACCTATGCTTATAGAAAGATGCCCTTCGGACTCAAAAATGTCGGTGCCACTTTTCAAAGAGAGATGGATATCACTTTCCACAGCTTAATCAATCAATCTATAGTAGTTTACCTAGATGACGTCACTGTCTTCTCAAAAAATAAAGAAGATCATCTAGCTCATTTAAGATTTGTTCTACAACGATGTCGTAAGTACGACATTTCTTTAAATCCTAAAAAATTTGTCTTCCCAGTAGAACAAGATAAGCTCCTCGGATTTATTATATCGAATGAAGGGATGATTATCGACTCTGAAAGAACCCAATTCATTTCAAAACTGCCCCCTCCCTCATCAAAAAATTCCATCCAATCTTTCTTAGGATAGATAAACTTTGTTAGGAGATTCGTCCCCAGCTTTTCAGAAATGGTGAGACCATTACAAAACTTAATAAAAAAGGATGTACAGTACCATTGGGGACCTTTAGAAAGTCAAGCTTTTGATTCAATAAAAAAGGCCATAATAGACGCTCCTTCTCTAGTGAGCCCTGATTTTTCCGAAGACTTCACCCTCTACAAATTTGCCTCTGACCGATCTTACGCTGTTGTCTTAACTCAAAAGAACGCTTAAAATAATGAAGTCCCAATTGCCTTTATGAGCTCAGCCTTCAAAGGGGCAGAACTTAATTACCCAGCACTAGATCAGCAAGCTTATGTTGTTTTTAAAGAAGTAAAACACTTTCGATCTTATCTGTTGAAATCTAGGATGAAAATCATTGTCCCTTACCCGGCTGTCAGAAATTTGTTAGTATAGAAAGAACTATGCGAAAAAAGGGCAAACTGGGTCACATCCTTACAGGAATATAACATAGAAATCAACCCAGCACAAATTGTAAGAGGCCAAGGTTTATGCAATTTCGTCGTCGATTCAGCTGTAAGACAGCAAAATTAAACTGATATGTTAAATCCAGATCAGCACTATCAAAATCAAATCTGCTGTGCACAAAACCATGTTAGTCCCTGGTACGATGACATCAAATTTCGTCTTATACACAGATCAGCTCCCCGTCACCTTGATCCCAAAAAAAGGACAGCACTAAGATTAAAATCTGCTTCTTTTCAGCTGATTAATGGTTTTTTGTTTCACCAAAATTTTGATGGAATACTTATGTGTTGTCTTGAAAAAGATGAAGCAGAAAAAGTCTAATTGGAATTACATGCAGGGGAAGCTGGTGGGCATTTCGGTGGAGACACCACCACCAATAAAGTATTAAGAGAAGGTTATTACTGGCCTACCCTTTTTAAAGACGCTCATGCCTTATGTCGCAAGTGTGTGATTTGTCAAAAGGCATCCAGACAGATACAGAAACCAATGTTCCCTTTGCAACCAGTTTCGGTAGACTCCCCTTTTCAGCAGTGGGGCCTGGATATTATAGGCCCAATCAATCTGGCATCCTCGCAGCAGCATAAATACATCATAACAACCACAGATTATTTCACTAGGTGGTCTGAGGCTGCCCCATTAAAAGCTGTAAATACCATCCAGGTAATATCCTTCTTGAATTCAAATATTATCACTCGTTTCGATATCCCTGAATGCATGGTATTTGACAATGCTTCTTATTTTTCGTCTCTTGAAATGAGTGATTTCGCTCTTGAAAAATGAATTAAATTAAAGTCTTTTTCCAGCTATTACCCCCAAGGCAATGGTTTGGCGGAATCAACTAATAAAAATCTGATCAAAATTATCAAGAGAACGGTCTCCGAAAACCATAAAAATTGGCATAACGCATTGTTAAACGCAATCTGGGCTAATAGAGTAACTCCTAAAAATGTTGTGGGTAACTCACCTTTCTTTCTCATTTACGGTAGGGAAGCGATTCTTCCACTTCATGTCCTTCTTCCATATCTGCAGTTATCGCAGAAGGTACAGGAAGAATACTGTCCCACCTTGGAGAGTCGAATTAACGCTTTGTTAAAATTAGAGGAAGTAAGGGCTCAAGCAAAACAAAAGTTGGATCAACATCAACTCATTGTTAAAAACTGGTTTGATTCCAATTCTGCCTCTGACAGAAATTTTGAGGTAGGTGACCTTGTCCTAAAATGGGACAAACCTCATGAGGGAAAAGGAGAGCATACTAAGTTTCAGAACTTATGGTTGGGACCATTCTTAATTGCTGAGAAACTAGGTCCCAATTCCTTTCGCTTGTGATTAACACCTCTGCCCACCATTTGAATCATCATAGCTTGTATTGATGAGGCTCATGGCTATGGCTCTGTTTCTTTTTTCCAAACCCTACATGTGTGTTCTGTGTTAATTACCCATCCATTCGGCATGGTTCCAGTGGTAAGGGTCGAACCGAACAACGTCCAGACCCTGCTTTCGTATGATAACGGTATGGAATATTTGGAAATGAATGGTTGGCGTTTGTTCATCAAAAAATTTCAGGGTTTTAACCTTTAAGTCACCCAAGAGTTTACCTTAACCTTTGATGGTTGTAGGGAAAAAATAGGTGATGTGCAGTTGGAAGTAATAGAAGAGTTTTTAAGCCAAGCCACGGGATTACCAGCAGTTGGTCAGAATTTGTTCAATAATGTGAAAGTGGAGGAGGTCCCTTGGACGTTACTATTTACCTCACGAAAAATAACCAGTTGTGATCGAGGTATGCCGATTTCATTCTTGAAACCTAGGTGGAATGATTTACTTGTTGTAGTGAAACAATTCATCACATGTGAGGGATGATTCAGACTTGTTTTCCTATATCATCTATGACTGCTTATGAGTTTTATTGGTTTTCCGTTGAATATGCCTTACTAACTGCTCAGAAGTCTGTATAAAATGGGTAAATGATATAGGAAACAGAGGTCAGATTCGAGTTTATTTCATCATGGTCTAATTAAAATCATCCTTATGCACCAGTTACAGTCACAAAATGATTGTTGGGATGCGTTCATTTCACGAAATGGTTTTGGAAACAATGAGTTGGGACAGGTAGATAAGCTGGTCATTGTGGAAACCCTTGTGAACCCTATGGCCTCTTCTCCACCGCTCCAGTCCTGTGATTTTTCCCGTAAAAACAAACCCTCGAGCTACCCTAATGTCATTCAACAGGACAGTCGACCGGGTTCACATCCAAAGGATAGCACTAAAACTGTTAAGAAACCTACAGGAAAGAAGCTAAAGGGAAGTGTTGATGTCAATTTCAAGAACAAAAGAGCTGGTCATTTATTTTCTCGATGTGATCTAAATAAAATGAAACCCCGTGCAAACACAATCAACGTGATTGAAGTGAGCGAAGATTTAGACTCTGAAATTGAAAAATTCCTGGCTAAAGACGACCCTGTGTCATTCGGGCTATACCCTGACCGACCCTATGACTATGTTAACAATCTACCTCCTTGTCTAAAGGACAACCCAGAATTTCCTGGCATCCAACTCTGTGATAAGCCTACCATTCGCATGGAGGATTCTCTAACCCATAATGTTGTTAGTGCTAATACAAATTCCTTACAGTCACAGTGTGATGAGTGTCGATCGTGTATCAACAGGTACTATATTGATGTTCCACTACTATAGTCACAACTGAAGTCTTTAAGAGACCAAGTTGATATGTTGACAAATGAAAACAACATACTTGAATCCATTATCCAAGGGAAGGATAAACGATTGAAAACTACAGGTTGTATTATTTTCAAAAACGTAGAGGCAGCAACAGCTATCATTAATTCCAAAATTTCTTGATACGTTTTGATTCCATGATTTGAGGTATGATATTTTTGATTTTTTAGCATGATTGTGTCACTCTTAAGTTAGGATATTCGATTTGATTGAATAAACTATTTTTCTTATTAAGATTACTTTGTTTTGTTTATTTAATAAAATATGATTGCATTTTCTATTATAACTAGCTACAGAATCACAAGATTTTGTAGCCAGTTAAGAAAATTCGAGTTGTTGGATTTGATAATTGAAAACATATCTGAGATCCACTTATTTTCATTTGTTTTCATGATAATTAAGGAGCCCATGATTTCCAAGAAGATATGAGACACTTTTTGAGATATCCCAGCCATATCAACTTTGTATTTTGAGTAAATAGATTAGATTGTTGGTAGTTTTTGATACTCAGTGAAATCGGGGTGGTTGCATCCCCCATATTTTTGAAACAAATTTGATCTTATCAACAGGGAACAGTTATGTTTCCTGAAACCTTTATAAACATATTATTTTGTAAACATTTAAACATCTCATCCTGGGGCAAGAGTATGGGCGTTTTTATCACAGACTTGAATGGAATATGATGCACGTTACAGCTTTAGATTTTTTGTATGATGTTTTCATTCAAGTTATGTTTATTTCAATTTGATAATAGATTATGATTGCTTTTGTCGGCATAGTTTATTGTGAGTTGATATCATTCGATTTATATATGCTATCCATATCTCGTGTTTCAGAACAAAACACACAGTGATCATCTATCCAATTTAAATTAGTAGATTCATCTCTAATTTATGTTGAATGTCTGCATGCAAGTTCTTACAGGAAGATTTATCTCGTCTTAGCAATTTGCAAATCATATGATTACTGTAACTGTATCTATTCAATGTTATGTTGTTATAATTCAATCTCCATCATTATCGTTCCTCATTTATTATGGGCAGTCCCAAGATCTGTAGCAGGTTTACTTCATCAGATAAAGGTGGTTGGATATTCAACAACGAACAGACATTGGATACAGTAACAGGTTAGCCTGTTATTTGATTTCGCTAGTTTCCTGAATATAGAAGTTTTCTCTATATAAAACATTTTCTGTTATCTATTATTTTTTGTTTAATTAGGAAATTTAATGTGTGATGTCATGAATGTATACATTTATAAAAATTTAAAAAAAACAAAAAATTAGATAGTGTTTTTACTTGCTTTATTATTATCGCTAAAAGTAATCAATCCACATTTGATTTTTACGAGTTTAGATTAAAACTTGTGTTTTGTATAGATTGTATACAGAATTATCATACATACAATATTTAATTTGTACATATATATTTACTTAGATGTACATATAGCTTTTAGTAGCTGTTATCTATTAGATCATTGTTTTTCCTTTAGTTATTTTTTCACTTTCTTTAGGACTTAGATCGGCCAACGGAGCCGCTAAACCCGTCGGAGTGAATTAATCCAAACGGCTTGGGTTAATTAGACAACCCCAGACCGAATTCACTCCTCCAGTTTACGAGCAGTCGATTTCATCCGTCAACACAACCCTAATGCTAGAGCTACCCAGAACTACTCTATTAATGTTGAGGATCTGGGCCAAACCCGTTGTGCGATGTCGACTTTGGAGGTACTCCAGACGTGTCCATCACAGAGGAATGACTTACTCTTTGACTTAGGAGCTCTAGGAACTAGTGTCTCGAAAGTTATCAAGTTTGACGTCACGGATTTGAAGCCTCGCTTACCCTACCATGTGGCTTTCCAAATCCACGTGGAGTATTCCAAGTATACTATCAAACGAGTGGTCGTTGATGAAGGTGTTGCCACCTGCATGATGTACCTGTTATGTTGGAAATCTCTCGGTTCTCCGACCCTTTCCAAGTCTTCGAACATGTTGACTGCATTTGACGGTCATTCCTTCCACCCTCACGGTATTCTCCCTGCCTTTCTGGTCCAGTTAGGTGGGAAGACGGTAGAGGTGGAGGTAGAGTTAGTTGATGCACCTCTTGATTATAACTTGTTACTAGGTTGCAATTGGACCTATGCTATGGTCATTTTCATATCGTTCGTCTTCCGTACACTTTGTTTTCCTCATGAAGGGAAGATCATGACTATCGACTAGTTTTCCTTTGCGTACTCTAGTCCTAATGCATCTGTCAAACCATCGATCCCTGTGATCGACAATTCTCATCTGGAAACTAAGAATATCGGTGTCGGAATGTATTCTTCCCTTATGGGTACTTTCGACTTCTCGGCACCTAATCACCACATTTACGCCATGTCTAGCAGGCCTTCTTCAACAGAGAGGTCCATTACTTTCCACACTTCCTATTTCAGTGATCCATGGACCCTACCTTCCCTGACTTTTTTGTGTGAAGGTCAGTCACATGATGGCATGGCCATGTCACTATAGACAATAGAGATTGTGTATCAAGTTGTTCTTGACTCTTCCACCGATCTCGATCCTGTTACCTCGCCAACGGACAAGGAGGATCCTATTCTTAGGCTTGTATGGGCCACCTCGTTGTCTCGTTCACATGATTTCCTATATGAGACTTTGCATTTAGATGAATCCATTCTCTAAGCCATGAATGGTTCTAAGAGACCTTAGGATGATATGCATCATCGATTGTATTTCCTCCCAAGTCTTGAAAGAATCGAGAAAGATGACTTTCGGTCTACCTTGAGTGAGATAGTCGGTCATGTCGTAGTTCCACTTGATACGCACGACGTTTATGCCGAAGTAAATATGGCAAGTATTTCTCCTACCGTATGGATTGATATATCTCGTACCCCTGGAAAGATTGAGAATGTAAATATAGGTGCGAATTGTTCACCAGAAGAAATTCTGATCTACACTGATCTCATCAAAGAATTTTGAGATGTATTCACTTAGTCATATGAAGAGATGTCAGGGATTGACCCTCATATTGTCTAACATGAGATTAGAACTTACCTGGATGCTAAACTTGTTCGACAACATCTTAGAGATGTAAATCCTAGGAAGGCCCCTGCTATTAAAGAAGAGGTGGAGAAGCTACTTAATGTTGGCTTCATCTACTTGGTTCATTTGACTGAATGGGTATCCAACCCCGTTCTTGTGAATAAAAAGCAAGTAACCATCCGCGTGTGTATGGACTTTCATGACTTGAACAAGGCTTGTCCTAAAGATAACTTCCCCACACCTTTCATTGATCATATTCTCGATGAGTGTGCGGGAAGCAAGATATTTTATTTTATGGACAGATTTTCAGGGTACAACCAAATCCAAATCAAACCTGAGGACCAACACAAGAGGGAATTTATATGTCCTTGGGGTACTTTTGCATACTGAAAAATTCCCTTCGGCCTTAAAAAAGTCGGAGAAACCTTCCAATGTGCCATGAATTTCTCTTTTCACGATCTCAAGCACATAGTCAAAGCCTACCCTGATGATCTCGCTGCTCACTCTCGCAAGAGAGTGGATCATGTTACACACCTTTGGATTGTTTTTGAAATATGTTGTTACTATAGAATCTGGTTAAACCCTCACAAATGCATCTTTTGCGTTAAGTCTGGTCATCTTTTAGGGTTTTTAGTTTACAAGATCGGGATCGTGGTAGATCCTCTTAAGGTTGAGGAATTACTTCAATTGCCTCCCCCATGCACGATTAGATGACTTCAAGGCTTACAGGGGAAAGCTAAATTTCTACGTCATTTTATAGTGAATTATGAAAATATCATTGAGGGTCTCATGCGCCTTTTGAAGAAAGACACCCTTTTTATCTGGGATGAGCGAGCCCATGAGTCTTTTGACGCTTTGAAGAAATCCTTGGTATCGACCCCTCCGCTGAAATCCTCTGATTACGGTAGAGATTACTTGGTGTATATTTTCGCGTCTGAAGAGACGATTGGTATGGTTCTAGTTCAAGAGGATGATGAGCTCCATGATCACGTCATCTACTATCTTAGTCAAAATTTAGTCGGTCCTAAGCTTAATTACTCTCACATTGAAAATCTAGCTTTGGTTGTCATTCTCCAATGTTTACGTCACTATTACTTCTTTGAAAGACTACTATGGTTGTTGATGTCAATATGTTTCAATACGTCCTTACCAAATGTATCATCAGAGAAAAATATAATAAATGGATTGTCATCTTACAAGAGTTTGATCTCGACTTCGCTTCGGCCAAGTCCAAGAAATCGCTAGTTTTTGCAGAATTAATATCCGATTTTCCACGATTAGACGAGGATGTTATCCATGTTGATTCATTTGCGGATGAAAACATTTTCCTTGTCTCATCCTTCGACCCCTACTATGGAGACATTGTTTTATATCTTCAAACCTTGAAGTTCACTCAGCATCTCTCGCAAGATGATCGACGGCGTGTTAGATACAAAGCCAAAAAGTATACCACCATCGGTGACACTTTGTATATTTGAGGAATAGATGATATCTTACATTGTTTCTTAACTCACGAGGAAGCCGATTCAATCCTAAACAATTTCCACAAAGGGGCTTGTGCTGGTCACCTATCCAAGCTAGTGAAAACCCAAAAAATCCTGTGAGCTGGTTATTTCTGTCCTACTGTCTTCAAAGATTGTATCGAAGTGATTAAGAAGTGTCACCCCTGCCATGTGTTCACTCGAAAAATGCACTCGCACCCAGCCCCTCTTCACCCAGTCATTACCATCGATCCCTTCACCAAGTGGGGGGTAGATTTCGTCGATTGTAACCCTACTTCGGCTGGGGGGCATCAACACATTATTACGGTCGTCGACTACTTTACTAAGTGGTTCAAGGCCATGCCTACCCTAAAATCCGATGGGAAGACTGCATCCTTCTTCGTGTTCAACCAAATTATCGCCTGGTTCGGTATCCTGAGTGAGATTGTCACTAATCATGGCAGTCACTTTCAGAATGAAATGATGGTAGAACTAGCATCTAAGTTGGGGTTTAGGCATGGTCACTAATATCCTTATTACCCCCAGGAAAATGGACAAGTAGAGACCGTCAACAAGTCTCTCAAGACCATTTTGGAAAAAACTGTCAATCGAAGCAATTCCAATTGGCACATCATGTTATATCCCGCGCTTTGGGCATACTGAACCTCAGTTAAGATTGCCACCAGTTTTTCCCCTTTTCAGTTAGTGCACAGTGTGGATTCGATCCTTCCTATTGAATGTGAAATCTCTTCTCTCAAGTTGGCAGTCGAGCTCCTACCTGACACTTCAGATTTAGAGCGATGCCTTGTGCACCTAGAGAGTCTTGATGAGTAGAGTTGGGATGCCTTTACGGCTATCGAGGCAAAAAAGAAATGTTTCAAGGTTCAATACAACAAGCCTGTCTGTCCCCAATTGTATATTGAGGGTGACTTGGTCCTCTTGTATGACCAAGCCAAAGAACCACTAGGGGAAGGCAAGTTTAAAATCATGTGGCACGATCCTTACATCATGCGACGTGTTCTATAAAAAGGAGCCTACGAATTGGAATATTATGAACAAAATAAGTTGGTCGAGCCCAGAAATGGGCTCTACTTGAAAAGGTTCTATGCTTGAGCCCTAGGCTTGGGAGGAACTCTTTGTATACTAATGTAAATTTAGTGTATATACATCTTTTTTTTATTTTCTTTTGTCTTTGGCTTGCTTATCGAGTTTCCATTTTGTTGGCAGATGTCAACGGAGTCTTTGGTCTACCTAGGATTCGCAGACGGAGCTAGTCATCATACACGGAACTTGGCTTCCCCCGCTTGGGTGGTTTACTCACCCGAGGGCCTACTAGTGTCTTCGTGTGGTGTTTTCCTAGGGCCATCCACAAATAATGTGGCCGAATATAGCATCGTCATAGAACTTTTGCGCGATGCTATCTCGCATGGTATTCTCTCTTTAGAAGTTCACCTGGATTCCTAGTTAGTAGTATGTCAGTTGAACGACAGTTACCACATAAGTGATCTTACTTTACTCCATCGATTCCTATCGGTACGTCTTTTAGAACAACAATTTGATTTTATTACATATTATAACATTCCTAGGATTTATAATCATGTATCTGATGTCTATGCTAATTACATTTTAGATTTGAATTTTTCACATTAATAAAGCAAATAAAACCATTAAATCAATGTACACATTGTAAAATATAAGTAAAGTCGAAGATCCCTTTTTATATATTTCAAAATATGGTGTTTATATTAAAAATTGGGGCTAAAACCCTCAATACACATATACAGTCGGTATACATATCCCACGACATCTATGCTTGTGGCACCAGATGTGTGTCATGGTATAAAACCATGACATTTGTGAGATGTCGGAAGAGTCGTACCCATGCTCTAGGTACACCAACCACCTGTCATTGCATGGCTTCAGGTAGATCCTCTACCTGAACGATAGGAACCCTCTATTTCAAATGAGACAGGTTGCCCTGCACGTTTTGTAGGACTCTCTCTGCTTCTCATCACGCCGCCTCATCTCACTGGTTCCTCCATCTATGTCGAAGGAATCCCTCTAGCCATCGCAGACCCACATCTACGATTACACAAGTGTCTAGTTAATATTTAAGCACCATCGAAAAAAAATATTTTTGTTCCTTAAATACAAAAATACAAAAAAATGAAATATTTAAAAACTTGTTACCTATATCACCATCGGCGGCCCCTGGTGGAAGTGGCATATCTGGATATCCTCTAAAATCGATCCCTGCATAGGAATATTCATCCAAAGTAATGAATTGTCATCGGCACCAGAAGAAAAAATCATCGTTGTAGGTTGTTGACACCCTACCTCCCCCCTGTCGTCTCATGACCTCAATCCACCACGCCATGGCTGGAGCACATGGTCCTCTAGGAAGGATCTCCACTCTAGGTCCCAGACCTGGAACCCGCTCAAAAAAAATCTGCAAAGAATAGAGGAAAACCCGAAGTTTCGCTTACTCCTGTTTGCACTCTATCAATTGACCTTTCATATTGGTCAGCAGTGAGGTACACCAGTCATAGACAGTGGGTCTAGCACACTCTACTACGTAAAACATAAGCGGTCTTGATGCTTGATGCAACGAGGCCAAACCTACGATCCTGGTAAGTACAAGCACAATTATCTTCAAACTGAGGTTACTTATTTCCCAGATGGGGACTTGGCTTCCCACCTTGGGAGTCCCTGCTACATAGTGGGCATCGATATACTCCTCGATCTTCATCCCACTCCTTGCTCCGCGTGACTTGAGTTTTACAACCTCCCCTCGGCGTGATAGACCAGTCAAGAAGTAGATGTCCTCTACTTTGATCCTCAATGGTTTTCCATCAAGGATAAAGGTTTCACTATCAGGGTCCCAGTAACCCACCAACATCTTCGACAACCTCACTTGGGCCCTCATTCCTTTGAGAGCCCAAAATTTGTACAATCCACATATTTTTAGAGCTACTTGAGCCACCATATCTCAATCCACAGCTGCATATACCTCCTCATGCTCTCTCTCTCTCCATTCTAGGACCATCCTGCAAAAAACAAATCAATTTTTGAGTTAGAATCCCCCTTTTTGGCCATTTGCATACCTGTATGCGGCTTTCTTTGCACACAGTCGTGTGTAGGGATTAATACACGCTCACTGTGGTTCACACGGGAGCATATACCTCATCGTACACACGACCTAAACAAAGGCAACCCACGTATACCGAAAATCCTAATTTACGCCCTCAAAAACTAAAAAATTGGAACCTAATTCAAAAATGTAATCTGCTGAATTTGAAGAGGATGAGATGAAGAATTACATGATCAAGAAGGTTCATGATTTCGTTGCTTGATGCTCCCGCAATCGTCGTTTGAATCTTGGAGGTATTTTGGTCCAAATTGCACTATTTGGGTAAAAATCAAAATGATACAATAATTTTTTATTGTATTACTATTTATAAGCTATTTTTACCCACTTTATATAGTTTCATGTTGTTTTTTCACCTAATGGACTAATTCAAGAGTGGTTTTGAGCTATTTGTTTTGTAGTTTTGACTCATTTTTCTTGTGGATTTCAACGTTATGATTGGTTGTTTGTCACCTCAGGCAGGTATTTTTATAACCTAGCATATAGGATAGGTATCCACTCCATCGTGCAATTTTGAATTATCCTTCGACTATTGCTTTTTACACCTTAGGTACGAACCCATTTGTTGCAACACAGAACCTCTCGTCTACTATAAATAGTGTCGCTAATAAATGGTAGAGACTTACTAAACATGGGTGCCCTAGTTAGATCCTCTTTGTCATTTGGTGCCCATGCCGAGTTTTTCCTTAGGACCGGGAGTCCATTATAACTCGATACATGACTTTATGATGAGCCTCATTTCTCATTCATGCATATGCAGCATTATTCCCCGTAGACTCCCAAAAAAGAGTCTTAGTTAAGCTCTTTTCCGACTCATCTAAAAAACTGAAAAGATTGTCGAGTGATTTGTCCCTTTCACACTCATTAAATTAGATTTGAAAGGTCATCAGTCTTAGTTAATCTCTTTTCCGACTCGTTATCAAAAATAGAAAAGATTGTCGAGTGAACTTGTATTTTTCACACTCGTAAATTGGATTTGAAAAGACATCTATTTGGCACAAGTTTACCCATTTTTCACACCAAGTAGACTAAAAGACATAAAAAGGGACATTTTTTGGCGTTAAGTTGTGATTGCATCTCATGCCCTCGCTTGCATTATTGAGGCTTTATCTGGTTCTCACTTTGCGTTATAAACCATTGCTTAAGCACTTTTTTCATCCTCAAACAAGCAGATCCTTGTTTATATCCTTCGCAATTTGACACCCTATACCCTGGAGGGAGCATCACCTCGAGTGTCCATATCCCGCATGCATTTACTTTCATTGAGCATAGGTACGTTCCACTACTGGAACTAGTTTTTCTTACTTGCAACACTCGTTTCCTCCTCTATATCATAGCATTCATTTGTTATGAAAAAACAAAAAAATACGGGTGGGAAGGGAGTACTATACTATAATTGGCAGCAGTCGTGTCTCCTTTGAACAGAACAAAAAATTATTGATTCTTTGTGTCACCATAATTTTGGGTTTAGCATGGCTTTAGGAAGCTGATCTTGTTACAGAGTTTTCTCTACCGACTGGTTACCCTCCCAGTCCCTATAGAGAACGTTATTAATGCCTCTTGCGTCTAATAGTCACCTCATTGAATCTATGTTGCTGGAGTCCACCATATGTCTCATGGTCTTGTACAAAGGAAGTCTATCAAACTATGTCAGCCACTCCTCAGAAATATTGGCTCTACATGTTGGCCATACCCTCAGTTTGTCTCAGAATCACATGATACTATGGTATTATCATGCACCCTGGCCCTACTTTCATCATCGGTAGGTCACCTTGAACCTAGAAATCGACATTTCATCATTGGTCATTGACTAGGTGGTTTCCCTTGTGTTTGACTGCAAGACATCTATTCACACTTTGGGATTTGTGCAGTGCCTTGGATTCCATTAGCCTTATTGGTGGTTTTGTCGCCTTTGTCAACAGTTTTCATCATTGACTGCTATTTAGACGGTCTTTTTCGTGTACCGCTTGCATTTGGCACACGTGAAATATGCAAAGGGTCGTTGTTTCGTGAACATGTTCTTCGTCTGATCTCCACCAAATTATGAAGCTCCTGCTTTATTCCTCATGTTGACTGATGAGAAATTCTTTAATGCTATCCTTTCAATGGGTATCTTTCCATCGACTTCATCTCATTTATTCTGGATATGGGACCTAGAGGTTTATGAGTACCTTGAGGCTTGCAGTCATTAGTGGCAGGCTCTCTCACCATTGACAAATGGGAATACATCAATGTCTCCCAATCAATGGATTTCTCAAGTGTTCGACACCGACTCCTTTATTCACACTTGTAGGAATGTACTCAGTGCCTTGATACCTACTTTCATTATTGGTAGGTTGTCTCACGTTTGTTAACAATATACCTCAATGATCGGTAATCAAACAATGTCTCATTGTGTTCGAACTCAACTCCTTTATTCACATGATGTAGACTTGCACCCTTGGCGGATAGTGTAGTAGACTTGAAGACATCACTATGTGGTCGCATCTTTTCTGAGCTATTGCTTCCCTTTCATTGGACCAGCACCTATTTGACTTCAATGATCATGGAAGATCAGATTGTACTCCATGGTATACATATATCTTCAAAATGATTTTGAGACTGGTTTCACTGGGCCTTGTTCGTGACTATGACATCTTTTGGCATGTAACCACATTTGTATTTGTCTATTCATGGCCACAGACACTTATTTGGTATATTTTCCACATGGATCTGCATTGTATTCTTGGCATCCATGTATGCAAAGTCAGTACAAAATGTAATGAGCAATCGGGTTCGTCCAGCTGGGTTTACACCACTCCACTTCTGGGTTGTTTATAACGTATTTTGGCCATCGCAGATACTCCTCTGACCTCATACATTAGCGAGCATCTGTTATAGCAAGATTTTCCTCACCATTGCAATCTTGCATAGAGGACCTTTTTCTATTTCCCTATGCAGACTTGTCATCCCTTTTTGATGAATCTAGAGATAAAAATACATAGTTTTTCACATATACACGCCCTAACTACTATAAAACATGCGTATATGCAGTTTGCTCCACTAAAACCCCCGTACATCGATATTTGTGCCAAAAAATACAAAAATGGAGTCGGGTTTCCATGTCACGACAGAAGATCTCTGATCCTTGGCCTTCCATATACTGGAAACATTTTGACTCGACCCCTCAGTTGCGTTTTGAAGACTATAAGAGCATAATTTCGAGCTATGGAAAAGAGGAGAAATGCAAGATACCAGATATATAAAATATGCAGAACAGAAACGAAATGCTAGAATTAAAAGATTAACAGTAATATATCCAGCATAATCTTCACAATACACAGAAATGATATACGAAATAGCACTTGAACAGAAATAGCACTTGATTCAGATAGCAATGTTCACAGGCCTCTTCAAGGGGGCAACCTCCAATCGAGCAGCGCTCTATTACAATAATATCCAAGCTAGGGTTCTCATACCCTCGACTCCTATTTATAC